>APFE031117490.1:196565-222193 GCA_000404065.3 Pinus taeda
GTTTCCTGGCAACATAGGTCATAATATATATATATCTATCTATATATATATATATATATATATTGCATTTCCCCGTTTCCAAAATTTGGGGGGTTCACATTTTGTATCCATGCCCATTTCAGAAACTCGTACCCGTTTCCCAGTTTCATGCAACTTAGGAAAAAACGCAGTCCTAAAGGATGATGCCCTAGCAGCAGAAGGTGGTCTAGCCGTAGCCTAAGAAGGGAGATCTAGCACGATGAAGGAGGCCTAGCAACTGACCTTAATGCAGTCCTATCATGCCCTAGCCGCAGGTGTTATCATGCCCTAGCTGAACGCAGCCATTCCCTAATCCCATACGCTGTTTTGAAAGGGGTTGAGACAGTGCTTGGATGCAGCAAAAAGGGATGCCCTAACCGCAGCCAAAAGAGGCTCCTAGCCGCAGCAAAAGACAAATCATTGAAGGGAGATCTTTCCACGTTTAGAGGAGCTTATATACGCAGCCTAAAGAGGCTCCTATACGCTGCCCAAACCTGCCCTAATCCACTGCCTAAAGAAAGCCCTATTCGCATTCTAGAGAGACTTAATCCAAGGTCATCCATCCACAGTTTAGAGACCCTATTTTGCTGTCCAAAAGGAAGCCCTAGCTGTAGCAAGGAAAGGACTGGACAACGTGGACATTTGAGGGCTATTTCAGGGGTCTGTTTAGAGGACAGTATGAGTAATTGGAGGAGGCTGAGACAAGGAGAGTTTGCTGGAAGGTACAACTACTGTTTGAGGGTGACAAGTCCATACATTAGGCCTGAATCTGCCCTAAAGGAACAACGTGACAACAACAGCTAGAAGGAGTATTCAATGTGGAGAAATAAGGTTGCTCTGAAGCTATTTCAGGAAGACAAGAGAGGCTATTTAGGAGGGCAGAGTTAGGGGAGCTTAGGATCAGATCCATTGAGGTATCATTGGAGGATCAAGGATCATATTTGTGCTGCCTAGAAGCTATAGGAAGACTGTGAGTTAGGCCGCAGACCATGACACCACAGTCAAGGATTTGATGACCATTAGATAGGACTGTCTTGACATAATGAAGGCTGCCCTATTTGTTGTTAATGTAGCAAATAGATAATGATGGGCATCACGATGAAGTGTAGTGCAGCAGTGATAAATAAATGCTACAATGAGATGCAGCATGATGGGCACAATGAGGTTCAGTATGAGGCAACACTGCTGGGTGCAGTATGATGATAAGGTACAACTTGATGATGCAGTAGTATGATGTGTGCAACATGGTAATGAGGTCTAACACAATGATTGAGTGCAGCACAGTGAGAAGCACAACATGGTGATGGGGTCACCTAGGATTGGTGGAAGCAGTATGCCTTCCACTAAGTGCAGATCAGCTACCACATATGCTATCTTCGTAGAGAAGATCTCTGCTCTTATTTAGATAAGTCAATATGTTGACTTCTGATGTATATGTACTATCTCTCTCTCTGCTGAACTTTGAAGAACATATAAGAAGAATTGATCAAGGGTTTCCCCACATTGGGGTTTGTCCCTGGCTAGCGCCACATCTTGTGTCGTCTTGTCTTGGCTTGTCTTTTGCGATTAATATTTATGTTCTATTTGTAGTTTACTTTAATGCTGATGTGATTGCTAATCTGGAAAAGATATTGAGCTAACTGTGAAAATTGAAATAAATTGCTCTAGCATTGAACATACCTAAATTTAACGTTTTCTCAACCGCAAATTGCAAAGATATGAAATTTATTTACAAATCTAGTCATTGCAGGTCGAACAATTTCATTACCTTTAGTGTATTTTCTCATGGTGTTTAGGACAATAGTGTGGTTGTACAGGTATTTGGTTATGGATTTTGCCTTCTCCACAACCTCATGTATCCAATGAAGCTTACCAATGTCCTCAAGCATTAAATCTATGCAATGGGCAGCGCAAGAGGTCCAAAAAATAGTGGGGTGCCTAATCTCAAAATGTATACCAACAACCATATAATTAGCTGGATTGTCAGTGACAATTTGTACAACATGTTCTTCTCCCACTTCTTGAATGGCTTCCTCCATTATTTCACAACTTCCTCCATCATTTCTCAAATAAATTGGGCAATCTTAACCTTGTTTGAGGCATCCACTGATTAGAGAAACATTGTGCCTGCTGGACAAGATACAAGGAAATTGATTAAAATTCTATTCCTCTGATCTGTCCATCCATCATGCATGATGATGTACGTTGTTTCTACCTATGATGAACAAAACTCAAATAGCACAAGCATTACAAATCTAGTCATTGCAGGTCAAACAATTTCATTACCTTCAGTGTATTTTCTCATGGTGTTTAGGACAATAGTGTGGTTGTACAGGTATTTGGTTATGGATTTTGCCTTCTCCACAACCTCATGTATCCAATGAAGCTTACCAATGTCCTCAAGCATTAAATCTATGCAATGGGCAGCACAAGAGGTCCAAAAAATAGTGGGGTGCCTAATCTCAAAATGTATACCAACAACCATATAATTAGCTGCATTGTCAGTGACAGTTTGTACAACATGTTCTTCTCCCACTTCTTGAATGACTTCCTCCATTATATCAAAACTTCCTCCATCATTTCTCAAATAAATTGGGCAATCTTAACCTTGTTTGAGGCATCCATTGATTAGAGAAACATTGTGCCTGCTGGACAAGATACAAGGAAATTGATTAAAATTCTATTCCTCTGATCTGTCCATCCATCATGCATGATGATGTACGCTGTTTCTACCCATGATGAACAAAACTCAAATAGCACAAGCATGACATCTTCAACACTCTCTAACAACAAATCTGTCCTAAGGCTCTCTAATGAAGGGGCTTTGAACCTTGGATTTGCAACAACAATTGCATCAGTCTTAGCTTGCCAATAAGGACTTCTGGCATCCAAGGTAGGTTGGGAATCGGGTTTTGTGCGGGGAGCCAAAAAAGTGTTTATGTTTACACCTCTAGTGTTGAATGTAGGAGGATTCATTTGGCATTGAGTTTGACTTGGACTTGGAGGCATGTGTGGGAAACTTGGGAACGACATTGAGGATTCAAGAGAGGGAGATGACAAGGGGGTATTGGAAGAAGAATCGTCAACTGCAAGAGTTCTTATTTCTTTATTTTGCTTTCACTTCTTGGCATTATGCCAACTCAACATGTCAAGTGCCAAGGTTGCTTGGTGTTTGACATTTTCGTCAACCTTGTTGCAGAGACCTATATCATGGCCAGGTATTTGTGCAAGGTGGTACTTGAATCTATAAATGCCTCCACTACATTGCGCTTTGCAAAAATTTACAAAGGAGTTTGGGGTCTCCGGGAATCTTGTCACAATAAGCCCAAACAAAGTCTTTCTACCTCAACATTATTGCTGTTTGGACTTGTGTTTAATTTGTGGCTTTTGGTGGCCTATAATAGACAAAAACAAATTAAAAATTAAAAATGATACAAAAAAGTAAAAAACTGAAAAATTAAATGAATATAATAGAAGGTTTCATTGTAGCAGTATCAAGTTCGCAACAAAGGGCGGGTGGTCTCAAGACGAAAAAGGGCGATTAATAGGTGAAAAAGAACAAGATCGATTGAATTTCCTGCTCCCATAAGCATGGTCTGTTTTAAGATGACTTCTGCTGTCATCTTCTCTTGTTGGTAAATATATTTGATTACTTTATATTTCATTAATTTTTTAATTTTTACTTTTTAGTATATATGAATTCATGAATTCCAATTGAGAACCATATATTTCATTAATGCAGAACTTTATCACATCGTTTTGCTTTGACGAATTATTTTCAAACCGAGGTCATCAAAGGCAAACATGAACCAAATGACTTAGTTCTCTAGTAAGATACCAATAATATTTTAAGGTAGGATTACAGTTAGTTGTTTAAAGCTTTTACTCGTACATCTCTTTCACCATAGGAGCCTTGTATGGGGTTCAATGTGCTTCACTGTTCATCCTGGTAAGCCCATGGAAACCTAGGTTTGAAAGTCAAACCTCTTCTCAAATCAATGCCCAATCCCAAGGCCCAAGGAATCAAGTTTACCACTTCGACTGGCTTAACTTTTTGATATTTGATCACAAATTCATAACTTGTGTTGCTTTATTGGTCTTGATTATCTCCATTGTTATTTAGCCACATGACCAAAGCACCTTTAACCAGTACTATCAAAGTTGTGTCAATCAGATAAATATATATGAATATATTCACAATATCTATTTTAGTTTTTTACTTTTTAGTATTTACAATATGAAAAGTCTTGTGGTGGTCTCGATGGCTAAGTTGGACATTTGCGAAGGAGTATGAAGTTGTGGTCATGGATGCACATGTCTATATTTTCAAAAGAGAATACAATTTCCACAATATGTGGGTCCTCAAACGTTGATGTTCTGGGTCACCTAATTTGATTATAGGGAGGGTACTATGCAAAGTTCAAACTGCAAACATAATAAGGAAATCAAGACAGATCGACGAGTAGACTTACTTTAGGATAGGCGGGTCGCGACACTCAGTGTGGTTGTGAAGTGCGGGCAACTATGTTGCAGGAAACGTGGGGCAGGGGTGAGTTTCCGTACAAAAACTGGTACAAAATGGTGAAACACATTTGGTACGACCGTGAAACGCGTTTCCGACCGTACTGCCACGTTTCACGAAACTGAAATGTGGCCAGTACGGCCGGAAACACGTTTCATGGCAGTATGACCCACGTTTCAACATTTACTTGTGTGTGTGTGTGTGTGTTTTGTTTTAATTTGTTTTTTAATTTATTTTTAAGGTATGCTAGTGACTTCTAGTTGTTTCTAGATGCGTGTCTAAAGTTATAAAAGTGAATTTTTGCCCTAGTGTTGATATGCAGTTCATCAGGAAGTTTGAGGCATATGCAGTTCATGGTAATGTTAAATTGTTAAAGTAAAAGTGATATTCTCCTTTATTTTTCATTTTCATCCTTTTACTTAAATTTTTAATATTACCATGAAATGACTCAGGATGTTTGAGAGTGGTTTCGCCCTCATTGGATTTCATATGGAGAAAGTAGAATTTTAGATTTCACTCAAAATCCGGCAGATTTATCTGTTTTTCAGGATTTCAGGATTGGGGGGATTGCAATGTTTCCATTGGATTTTATCATGTATTAGGGTATGGAACTTGTATTTAATCAAGAGAGCCAAGCCCTCTATGCAAGGGAAACTCCCAATAATCAAGAGCATGTAGGGTACTAGGGTATGAAACTTGTATTTAATCAAGAGCACTAAGGTCGTTCGACTATGTAGGAGGAGACTTCCAATACAACAGTGGTCCTTCTAAAGAATGAGATGTGGATGCAGAAAACCCTGATTTGGATCTCTCTCTTGCAGCCTTGTAGTCTTTATTGTACTTGTAGCCTCATATATTAATATAAATAAAGATTGATTTTGAGATTTGGATATATAATAAAGGTTGCTTTTGGATATTCCGATATTTTTATTTTCATTATGTGATCATTCATGAGTAAATGTGATGTAAATTAAATCTTAATGTTTAATTGTAATAAATTATAATGTATCATTTATGCTTTATGATTGCTCACACACACACACACATATATATATATATATATTCACGTTTTCCCGTTTCCAAAATTTGGGGAGGTCGCATTTCCTATCGCTTCCCATTTCGGAAACTTGTACCCATTTCCCTGTTCGTGCAGCCTAGGCGGGTAGCAAGCTGAGCTCCAGTCGACCTATTTGCTGAGCTCAAGGGTTATTCTTCCCGTCTTCAGGGCACTTAGCGCATTTCTATACTTTTGTTCGCCCAAGCATTTCCATATTGCACTGACCAAATACAAAGTTGACCTATTTGTTGTTTGGTAGAGCAATAGAAAATGAACAACGATGTCAATCTCCACATGCTGCAATAGAAAATGAACAACGAACAACGAACAACGAACTACACGAGCGCGATGACAAGAAGGAAACAAAAAATGTAAAGCCAAAAAAAAACCCACTAATGTCACCCTAGCTTTTCTGAGTGATCACCCGAGCTAACTAAAAATCGCTTAAGATCGCCGACTTGAGAGTCAAACTCGCGTTGACCATGAGTCAAACTCGATAAGCACGAGTTTGACTTGTTAAGATTTTGATCGGGTTTTTTCGTAGCCGAGCTGATTGGAAATCATGAGTGCTAGCCGATTCCTGATTCATTGGTTTTATCTTGTCCCTATGTGGCATATGTGTATCCTTTTGGCCATTTCTCTTTTTGTATAGTTTAGTTTATTTTGTTTTTATTTCATCTTTTAGGAACCCCACAATATTTCAATACTAGATTTTACTTTTATTCCCTTTGACCTACTGTTGTGGTCATTAGTGGATATTAATAAAAATTTCTGATCTTATTTCTGTTTTACGCGCATGTAATGCCACCATCCACTTAGAAGACATAAGGAGACGATTCCACTAGCCTAATTAAGTTCTTGTAGGCTAGGATGGGAAAATTAATCAAGGGAACACAATTTGCCTAGGGAAACATCTTATCATAGCTAAAGTTGAGAAAAAGGGGGCATGGGTCATAGGTTAATGAAAAGTCTCTTTTAAATTATAAAGAGAGAAAACCCATAAAAATGACTTTCTTAAAATAAAAGGTAAAAAGGTGACAAAAGTGTCAAGTTAGTTATAAAAAAAGGAAATGAGGAGTCTGTCCTTATTCTTGCTTTTGATCCCGTGAAAAATATATTATTGGAGAACTCTTAAGAAGAGAGTCTAGGGTTTGGGAAACCCTAATTCTAGTTGCTAGTTTCAGTGTTGAAACTATACACCCTAGCTTGTATTGGAGCGGAATCGCTTAGATTTTGACACTGTGCTTCATTGTTGATGAGGAGAAGAAGACATTTGTAGAAATGGGGAAATTTGAAGGTGCTATCAGTTGATTTTATAATCAGTCTTTTAGTATTCCTTCTTTTCTTTGTTGGCTGAGTTATCACTGTCTTTTGCTGAGTATTAGGTTGAGTTTATTTTTTTTATTGGGTGGCCGAGTTTGAGCCATTTAGGAGGTCGAAGGATCTTTATTTACCAGGTCTGAGAGCAACTTGCAAAGAGGGCCGAGTTCTGTCTTTTCTGAGGGCTCAGTTTTGCCTCTCCTTGAGGGCCGAGTTTGTCATTTTCATGAAGGCTAAGATCTCTTTTGGAGATGTGTTTCAGATTGTTGTTGGTGACAAAATTATGGGTTAATATTGCATCATATATCGGGGTCAAGTTGCTTGTTTAGAGGTGTTATTTCTATGTTACATTAACTGTTTGGAGTACTGATTTCCGGCGTTCGAGAGCTGAGTTGGACTGCTGTGCATGGAGTACTAGGCTTGGGCATAACTTCTACTGTTATCAAATTTGAAGGAAGCCATTTATTGCTAGGACTCTTCTGAGGAATTCGAATTTGAATCTAGTTTGATCAAAACAAAGTCAAAATTAGATTTCTTTGCTGCTTTTTCAACAATCTCTTGTTCAGTGCATAACCTAGACTTGTGTGAATGGGGACCTTTGCCTTTAGTATATGGAAGCCTAAGGATCTGTGAAATGTTGTTGAGAGCAGCCTGGGTTTTAGGTCTAAACTTGCAGATCAAATTGAGGAGAATATAGAGGCAGAGGATCAACGAAGCAAGTCGTAGAGGTTATGTTCAAAAATGAATTCAAGAGATATGTTTGAAAGCCTTGGACCAAAGACTTCCTTTGGGAGGAGCATATCGGACATGTAAAGGTTAAGTGATATATATTTGTTTATGCATAAGCTCTGGTAATAAATTATAAGACAACCAACCTATGACACAACTAAAAAGGGGTGATCTGTGCACATGAAGCTCAGAGCCACCCCATCAAAACTGGTTTATTCGATTGGTAAAAGAAGGAGGTGCATGGAAGCAAATGGGAATTTAACTCAGATGTTTGGATGGATCCAACCCCCTTATCTTGGGAGATATATTATTATTTAATCTTGGCATACACCTATTGTTGAGGGTGTTGTACCATTTGATGGCCATTGCACCCACTTTTCGAGTTGTGCCTTTTCACATTTAGGGGTTTGATCACATTTCTTGTCTAAAGGAGCACGTCTTTCTAAGTGTTTTTTTGTTGGAGTTTCAGGGTTTGTGTGCCAACTTGTGTCATGACATGAAGGCCAAAGTATAGTTATTGAAACCTTCTTTCCCATTTTGAGAATCACTTGGAGGTTATGTTTACAAATTTCGTAGAGAAGGAATGTTGAAGGGCCTTTGGAGGTGGGATGCTGTTGGAAATACTGAGGAGGGGGGGTGAATCAATATTCTTTAGCAATTAGCACTTTTTAGATCTTTCAGAGCATTAGTTAATTTGCAATTCTTATTAATGCTTATGCAGTAAAAATAGTAAACAATAGGATATAGTAGGCACAAGAATTTTAGGTGGAAAAACCCCCTCTGCGTCAAAAACCACCGAACACTTTTCTAATAAATTCTTTAATCTCTAGCCCCAAATGAAATGAAAGTTACAACTTCCTAGAATTCTAGAAAAGCATTTTTCTCCAGCTCCCACTGGAAGGACGCTCTAATGCCCTGGTTTTATCAGCAGTCAACTGAATGGATGCCCCAACACCCAGGTGAGCCACAAGTCACCCTAGCACCACCCTAGCACCCTGAAGTGCTTACATGCCCCAACCTGTAGGTGACTTCATAAAGACAAAAATTAAATACAAAGTGTGGACTCCCATACCAGGGACAATGATCCACGTTACAATGATAGTACAATGATTTTCCTTTACTGAAATAACACTAGGACCTAAACTACCCTTGACTCAACAAACCTAGAACCCTTGTCCCGACCGCAATACAAACCCTTATCCCAAAACAAATTTGCCTTCTTCAACTCTAGGCAATGACAACTTTTACAATTACAATGTTTGACTTCAATTTACAAAAGGGACTCTAGGACAAATTTTACAGTATGTATTCAAAACTGCTGTCCCAACTGTTCTTCTTGATGAACCTTGCTGTTGCTTAGTTTGTATTGTCGTCACTATTTCTTCCTTCTAATATTCTGAGACCTTTGCTGATGTTGCTTCTGCTCTTCCTGTTGTAGGAGAAATTATTCTTAATAGAACACATTTTGTTGCACTTGTTTAAATAGCATCATGCCACCTTCAAATGTTCAAGTAGTGAAATCTTAGACCCTGCTGCTCTGCCCTCACTGCTTCTTTACGTTGATCCCTTTGCTATATTCCTTGAATGTTATTCCTTGGATTGTCGTTCTTAAGGACCTGTCTGGGAAGCATGCATATCTGCAAGCATACGTCGAAGCCAAACTGCCTCACAGGATACCTTAACTGCTCCTCGATACTCTGCTTCGGTTGAGGAGAGAGCCACGACTTGCTGGTTCTTACTAGTCCAGGTGACAACACCAGATCCTAGACTAAACACATACCCAGCGGTAGATTTACGATCATCAACCGAACAAGCCCAGTCAGAATCTGTGTAACCACTGAGTATAGGATCGGAACTGTGCGAGTGTATAGGAGTCCATAATCAGAAGTGCCACGCACATATCGTAGTACACGCTTGGCTGCTATCCAATGATCAACTTTAGGAGCAGACATGAAGCGGGAAATGTAGCTCACTGCAAAACTGATGTCGGGTCTGGTGGCAGTAAGGTAGATGAGACTGCCTACTAATTGCCTGAATAAATTTTCATCCACAGGAAGAGAGGATGACTGAGCTGAGAGTTTGAGCCCTGGTTCCATAGGAGTCGTGGCTGGTTTGCAATCCTGCATTCTGAACTTGTCCACAAGATTTTTGGCATACTTGGACTGAGAGAGAAAGATGTGATTCTCAGTCTGCCAAACTTCAATCCCCAGACAGTAGTGAAGAAGTCCCAAGTTTGTCATATCAAAGGTTTTGCATAAGTCTTGTTTGATCCCATGGATCAAATGTGCAGAGCTACCAGTAATGATAAGGTCATCTACATAGACAACCACAAACAAGATATCATCACTAGTATGCTTGATATACAGATTTGCATCAGATGGGCTCCGCTGAAAACCATGATCTGTCAGGTACTGATCAATTTTCATGTACCAAGCCCGAGGAGCTTGTTTCAATCCATAGAGAGCTTTAGCTAATCTACACACTTTCTGTTCTTGACCGACAATCTTAAATCCTGGAGGCTGTGTCATGTAGACTTCTTCCTGTAAGTCACCATTTAGGAAAGCACTTTTTACATCCATCTGATGAACTTTCCATTTGAACTGAGCTGCTAGGGCAAGGACAAGCCGTATGGTACTCATTTTGGCTGTAGGAGCAAAAGTCTCCTCATAGTCAATGCCTTCCTTCTGTGAGAATCCTCGAGCCACAAGACGAGCTTTATACTTGTCTAGAGTTCCATTGGCTTTGTATTTCACTTTATATACCCATTTGCAGCTAATGGGTTTTTTTCCTTCAGGAAGATCAGAAAGGGTCCATGTGTGATTTTTCTGAAGACTTTGGAATTCAGCTTCCATAGCCTGTTCCCACTCAGATATACCCTTAGCCTCTGAGTAAGTTTGAGGCTCAAAGATACTGTGTAGATTAGCCATAAGAGCAAAGTTGACTGTAGACTGCTGTTTGCTCTTATGTCTAGAAGTTCGTCCTTCAAGGAGTTCATCATCCTTGAGATCACCAATGGTTTTAGCCCACCATTTTCGCCGAGAAGAAGAGGAACCAATATCATGAAGGGATGGAGAAGGTTCAGAAACAATAGGAGCAGCAAGAGAAGGGTTATTTTCCAGAGGAAGTTCAGGTAGTGTATTATCAAACACTGATGCTGCATCATCCCTCCCATCAGGTGGACTTACTGGAAGAAGAACACTGTGTGGCTGATCCTTAGACAACTGCTCAGAAGAAGACTGAAAGAAGCTTCTGTCTTCATCAAATACCACATCCCGACTGAAGCTAAGACGACCAATGGCTATATCTATTAGTCTGTAAGCCTTGTGATGATCACTGTACCCTGTCATCATGAGTTTCTGGCTTTTGGAGTCCAACTTAGAGCGCTTAGCAGCTGAAATCCAAACATATGAAATTGAGCCAAAAACTTTGAGGTGACTGATCTTCGGCTTACGACCAGGCCAAGCCTCTTCGGGAGTCTTCCCTGTAACAGCTTGAGTAGGTGATCGGTTAAGAAGATAAACAGCAGTAAAGACTGCTTCAGCCCATAATTTGTTTGGAACATTCTTGTGTTGTAACATGGAGCGAGCCATTTCAACAACTGTGCGGTTGCGGCGTTCAACTACACTGTTTTGTTGAGGAGTGTATGGAGTAGTGAACTGGCGTTTTATGCCATGAGTATCACAGAAGTTAAGAAAAGCAGAAGAGCAAAATTCCCCCCCGTTATCAGTCCTAAGAGTCATGATATTACAGCCAGACTCTTTTTCAACTAAGGTTTTAAACTTCTGAAAGATACTAAATGCATCAGATTTATATTTGAGAAAATATACCCACATCTTTCTACTAAAATCATTGACAATAAGCAAAAAATATTTGCAAGCAGTGATAGAAGATGTATTCATAGGACCACAAATATCAACATGAATTAACTGGAGTACCTTAGATGCGTGCCAAGATTCTCCATTCGTGAATGAAGACCGATGTTGTTTGCCAGATTGACAAGCGCCGCATACGCCCAACTGCTGAGTCTGAATGTCAGGTAATCCTGACACAAGTCCGTCCCGAGAAAGCTGAGAAAGATACTGCATGTTAAGGTGCCCATATCGCTGATGCCATAGAGTGCTGATGGGAGAAATACGAGCTGCTAGAGCTACTTCTGGAAAATCACCAGTGTCAATAAGCCTGTATAAACCATGATCTTCTAAGCCAACAGCAACTGTAAGACTAGTCTCCCTGTCGATAATAGAGCATTTGTGCGTACTTAATACTACATCAAGTTGAGGAGAGTTCCTCATAATCTGACTGACAGACAACAGATTAATTTCCATCCCAGGAACATAGTACACATTCAGGAAGATAAGTGTGCGTCCACCAGACTGGATTTGAACTGTACCTCTGCCATCTACTGTGTATTTTTCACCTCCGCCAAATACCACTAAATCACTAAAAGGTGAGAAGTCAATAAACCAGTCACGCCTGTGAGAAAAATGGTGTGATGCACCAGAGTCAATGTACCAGGCAGATGATGGAATATGATCTGAAGACCTTTTAGCCATAAAAGCGTAAAAAGCAGAATCTGTCTGCTCAGAATGTTCTGCAACATTTGCTGTCTGATGAAGCCCTCCCTGTTTCTTCTATTCAGAAGCAATTCTCTGTCGGCAATCTTTCTTCATGTGGCCGAACTTGTGGCAGTAATTACATTGCACATTTTTCTTCCTAGCAGGATCAAAAGACTGAGAAGAACCTTTCTGCTGAAAGGACTGAGATGATTGATATTTGGCAGCAAAAGCATTTTCTGAGGATGCTGATGCTGCACCACTACCAAACTGTTGTTTCCATTGATCCTGCTGCATGAGTTTGGTGCATAACTCCGGAAACTTTAGATCAACATCAGTGGCAGTAATGTTTAGTGTTTCGATGAAGTGATCATAAGATTGTGGTAGACTTTTCAGAGTGATGACTACCATATCTTCTTCCTCCATGGTGCGACCAATGGCTTCGAGCTGATCTCGAATGTCTTTTATCTTGTTTAGATGTTCCTGTAAAGACATATGTTCGTCCCTCATGATGGAGAACAACTGATTTTTGAGAAAGAAAGCTCTGCTCTTGTCGGATGTCTCGTGTAGTTCCTTCAACTGTTGCCAGATCTCAGCAGCTGTCTTGCCAGAGGGAATCTGTGGTAACTGATCACCAGCGACAGAGAGCTTGAGGAGCATAACTGCCTCTCGATTTCGATCATCAAACTTATCTTGATTGGTGCCAGCTGTACCAAGACGGAGCTCTTTGTTAAGAACGAGTTGGTCAAGACGCCTATATTAAAAAATGGTTAACATTCTCTGTTTCCAGATGTTATAGTTTGTGCCATTGAAGCGTTGGCTACCTTCCAGCATTAGATTGGTTAGTGAAGCCATCTGTTTGTTTCCCAAGAAAATAATAATGAGATCTGACTGATTTGAACAGAATTTGATAGATGCTGGTATATATAAAAAAATAACTCGAAATTGGCTCTTTGAGGAAGAAATACCAAATGCTGCTTCTACCATATAGGATCGAACTTGAGAAGCACAGTTTTACTTAGGATAACCACTGAAAAAATTCTGAAATTCCACAGCACTGTAAAGAAATGTTACTATGTACCATAAAAAATCTGGGAACGAGGCTCAGCGTAAATTCCCAGATTTCTGAAAACCTGATCTCTTACTTTCTTACTGCGGGAAACTGATCCGGGTGAATGAGAATAACTAAACCACTGTGAAATATCACTAACCTTGATATCCATGATTTTGTGACGACTTTGTTGATTTTTGTCGTAGAGAAACTCAACGCAGGTATACGCAGTCCTTGATGATGCTGTCACGCGGATGATTCTGGAATATATGTTCTTGGAGGCGTATATGTCACATATATCGATCCGCTAGTATATACGTTCTTGGAGGCGTATATATATCGATCTGCTGTTATTGTGATGTGGAGGCACAAAAAAAAATCACGGGTAACAGTTCATAAATATCGGTCCGCTGTTCGAACCACGTCAGAAAATTTCGGGTAATCATTCATTGTATGCGTATACATATATATATAGCAACGGTTAATGAGGAAATTCAGGTATCAGTTCCGGGAAGCAGAATTATTGCATTTCTGCTGTCGTTTTACCAAGTCCGAGAATCGATTATGCTCTTCGCGGCTCGCGGCTTACAGGAATACCTTAATTACCAGCAGACCCTTATATTGATGGTCGCTGGTTGTATTGACGTTGAGAATACACCTTGAAGTTTCAAGATAGTCTCTGGACAGAGCTTATTCTACAGCGTTCGCTACCTTCTCTTTGAATTGAAATCGCGGCTTACCGGGACGCTTGAATATATTCTCTATTTCTATTCTCGAAATCTGTAGCAGACCTTGCAAACGCGTCTGCAGTCGTGAGCCCGTGGCAGAGGGAGAAACAAAAAACCTTTGCAGTCGTGAACCCTTGGCGGAGGAAGATTTGATTCAATCTCAGCGATCTTGAATTGCGCGTCCACGACTTAATCCACAGCTTCAAAACAAAAAAATTTCGATGGCAAACTGAATCGATTCTAACATCGATACTAGCAAAACGAAAGTGGTGCTACACAGATTGCAGCCCAAAAAAAATTTAAACCAGCTGAAGAATTCTTTTGAATGATCCCCTTCTGTATCGAGATAGACGACTGTAAGCTTTTATCACAGTGAGCAGAGCCGAAGCTAAGACTCAGTGAAGGCTATCTGGCTTACAGAGGGCTCGACCTTAGAAAGGAATGACAGAAAGAATTCAAGAGATTAAAATGCAGAGAGAATAAACTTCTCAATAAATCTCTTTAACCTGGCTCTGATACCATAAAACAGTGCGAAACACGCATATGGATTTCCAAATGAATTCATTAATTGATTGAGCAACAATACTCAATAATAATACAGAGATATTTACAAAGATAGAAACATCAAGTTTCTATGTAAAGAATCAGTTTCATCTATGAAACTGCTAAAAGAATAAAAATAGCAACAGCTAAAAGAATGAGCATTAAACTAAAATAGTATTATTCTAATACTCGAGTCATTTTACCTGCAAGGAGTAGTGCCAAGACAAATCCCAATACCCAAAAGAAAATAAGAACATATGACCCCTTAATCATAAATCTTACCTTTGCCTGCAAAAGTAAATGTCAAGTGGATCCTATTATAGAATAATAAAGCAGTGACTATATTATAGTAGGACCAATGCAAGACATAAGACTTGTGACACCTTTTCTTGTTAGTTCTAAACTTCTTAAAAATAATATAAATAAGCTTGCAAATATGTCCTATAAGGGAATCAAAAGAAAATACATCAGAATTTAATCATAACATTAACCAACATTTTGACAATAACAAAATCTAATAAAACAGTGATACCTCAAAATTACACTAATCTTGACCCTAAAAGCATTTACAAAAATAGAACTTACCTTAACATTGCTTGACGATAAGACTGATGTGATTACCTTGGAGCTGTAACTACCAAGTGCCTTTCGAGCTGTAGTGATGTTACCATTCTAATGCCTTAGAAATCCTTTCAGGTAGTATTCTTGCTGTACAACAGTATGCAAACAAATGTACCTTTACTTCAGAGATTCGTTGAAATAAATTGCTCCTGGATAGTGTCAGATGATTGATTAATCCTTAGTTCTGGAACAACTAGATGAAATAGTTCAAGGTAGATGTCGGCCTCCATATAGACCAATATGTATCATGTTCAAAAAGGATTGGCTTCCATACGATAGGACTGTGTGTGAGGCTTAAACTTTTAGTATGACAGATTGACTTCTGCAACAGATGCATATCACTTGCAACCTTCAATGAGTGCTACATAAATGATGGTTTGCATCCTCAATGAAACCAAACAAAGGCTTAAAAACTAATCCAAAACAATGATGAATTTCATGACATCTTCAGATTTGAAGACAGAGCCGAATATCTTTATCTGCAGATAAGCGCATATCGCTGCAATTAACGATACTCAAGAATCCTAAACCTTAATGCCCAAACGAACCACCATCACCAAAAACAAACTCTGACCCTCTCTGTTGATGCCTGCGTTGATCTCCTCAGGGGTAGCCAAAAGATTTCAGAGCAATTTCACAAGATAATACACTTGGCTACATTGTATAATAGAAGTTATATGATGGTATTTTATAGCTAAGAAGGGATTCTATTATGAACGTTGGAGGTAATTTTTTTTATTTATTTAACTAAAAGATATATCACCTTAAGCCTTAAGCAAACGAATTACATGTTGACTGTGTTTAGAATGTGTTATAGAGTTTTGGAGAGGGACACATTTTAATTTCCTATTTTTTGTTTTTATAATAAAACTAATTTAATTTAATAGTATTGACAAATTGTTTGTTTAAGCTCTAAGGAATTTGTACACTAACCCTTTTTAGTGTGGTTGTAGGTGACACATGAGTGTATTAAGCCAATGATTGGTTCACTATCTTTGGATTTTCAAGTTATTCAACTCATACGAGGTGAGATTACAGTGAGAATCCCTGTCATATATTGACAACCGTTGGGGAATAAGGTGATGTCTCAACCCCTAGGATTTTAGCCCACTAATGGGGGTTTCCGACTTCAAACGCAGATAGCTCTCAAACCGTGAAGAATTGGGAGGCTTATCATATATCAACGAAAACATCTCGATGAGTAGAATTCATTGAGAAGATCTTTGATGCAAAATAATATGAGTTGTCAAGTCAAAAAGCCCTTGCAAGATCGGGGTAGCCCCTGGTGCTGCTTGGGTTGACATCAATGACAACCACTGATCAACAAATGCCGCACCAATACCCCTTATTTCTCCTCCATTTGGGGAGAAGGGTCGTTTTTTGGGGGCTTATGCCCTTAGATTTTGTACATGTGGCTTTAGAAGCCTCAATTCCTAATATTTTCGATTAATTAATTTGTAAAGAAGGCTTGGAGCCTTGTTACCTCAAAATCTAGCATGCCTTGTAAGAGGTCTCACAAGGCAAGAGGCAGACCAAGATGCAACAATGAGGTGGATTGGCACTGTCACCTCAACACTCCATCTCTTGCTTTCTAGTGGAATTTCACCACAGAAGATGTGTCCTCATTTCTCACTTAAAGGATATTCTAAGTCAATTCGCTATAGGTGATGTATGTGAAAGGCCAACTGAGTTACTTCTTGTTAATTCTTTTATACCAGATCATATCTATTTTATTTTAGCGATTTACACAAAACCCAGGAAAATATTTTACCCAAATAAATTTTTTGAAACTAATGTAAAGTAAATAACCTAGTATTTTAACTTTTGAAAATTAATTTGTAGTGGATATAACAAATTAAATCAGACACAAAAGAATAGAGAGATGGCCTAAAACATTCCTCCTTCACTTTTATATTAATTTGGAAAATTAGGGTAAGACCCTCAAAGAATTTTACATTAAAAATGATCAACGATAGAAAAACTTGTAACTTGGTTTGCTGTAGGAAGAAATCAACCTACAAATGCCTCAGAAATTTGTCCCCTTTTTGCAATAAATTCAGCCTCTTTACCTCGGTTATATGACCATGTTCCAACGTTGTATGACACCCTTTTCCAACCCTTGACTTGGTGTCCTCAAGTTTGTATGGCTTGTGCACGCATGGGCTCAGCTGACTGCTAAATCGACCTGTCCTCAACAAATAACTCGACCTTCTTTCTGGTTGTACTCAACCCTCTCTCTCTCCTCCACTTGGTTCCTTTCGACCTCCACTCAACAAAATTCCTGCCTATCTTCAATCAAGTCGAGCTACTCTTGAGAAACTCTCCCAATCACTCAACCCTAGAATTTATCACTCACCCTTGTACTTATACTTTTCAAAAGAGTGCAATACCATTGTCATCAGAATACCATTGGTCTATGTCTTCATCCTCTCCTTAGGCTCCTTTATAATTTTCCAAGGCTAAATCCCTAAGTCAGTGAAATAATTAATAATTAATTATTTATCCTGATTCTTAAATAAAACATTAGCCCAAGTGTACATTAATCACTTAAATTAATTGAAGTAAAAATTAGGAAGGAATTCATATTAGTTGCTTCTCATGAACAACCACCTAAGGAGGACATCTCTTCCACATCTTAAGACACAAAGCCTATGTGAAAGATCTTCTGATGCTACATAAATTGACACTCCTTCCTAGCAAGGAAGGGATTTTCCACCATCCCCAACTTGCCCCTATAGAACACAAACTTCTGCTTCACTAAAAGCTTGGTAAGAATGTTTGCTACCTACTCCCCTGTGTATATGTACTGCAATTTCAAAACACCTCTCTGCACCTTATCTCTGATGAAGTGATACCTAAGCTGTATATGCTTGGACATGTCATGAAACACATGATTTTTAAAGAGTTGAAATGCTTCCAGATCCATTCCATAGTGTTTTTCTTTATCTTTGATGTTTTGGACCACCACATGTGGCTCATCATTGGGAAGCTTGATCTCGACTTTTTAAAATGTTGTAGAGACTCCGTCATCAGATCAGTGTTTCCCATATTACATTCATCCACCCTCAAATTCTCATTGTCCGATCCCCCAATTTACTTGAAGGTGACAACATTCCTCCTTTAACTAGGGCTGTTGCAAAGAGGGGAGAGCAAACTCCATCACCTGTTGCAACCGCTCTTCTCCCGGAATTTGAGAAGGTTAATGATCCATCTTCAAAGATGCCATCTAGTTCAAATACTGACCCCAAAATAGATCAACCCAAGATGACCAAGAGTGAAAGTCACTTGCTTAGTGTCTTTACCCTTTGAAATTGAGTAATGATCCCAAGACGCTACTTGAAAAATATAATAGATGGTTACCTAAATTCAAAGGGGATGCTACTTGGATTGCCCACGGTTTTATTGAAGAATTTTATTGGCAAATATCCCCTAGAATGATCTTTGATGAAGATAGGATCATGATTCTTTTTGCCTTATCACTTGAGGGACAAGCAAGAGATTGGTACCTTAGCCTTCCCCCTGCATGCATAGAAGACCCTTATGAATTTGAAGACCTATTCATGAAAAGGTGGTCATGCAATGCCCAAGGGACCTTCAACATTGAGAAATTCTACCAAATAACCAAGGGAAGGGAAGATGTGTAAGAGTTCATTCAAAAGTTTGATAGGGTAGTCAAAGATATACTTGATCAATTGAAGCCATCTAAAGCCAACATCCTTGATAAATTCATAAAGACAGTGGGTGGCCACCTCACCTATGTGCTAAGGGATAAGAAACGATCCACTTTGGCCGGGGCTAAAGAAATGGCAATGGAAGTTGAAGAAAACATACGAATCTCAAAGGTCGATATCAATGACCACCCTAGAGCTAAAGTTGGAATTAAGAAGGAGAAGTCCAAAGATCAACATGAGGAAACTCTCCTTTCCATTCTCAAAATGATGGAAAAGTTCACTGAAGAAGCCATAGCACGTGACAGGGTTATCATGAACAAAATCACCACCTTAGAAAGGGCCCAAAAATCAAGTGATATCCCTAAAGGAAAGCCTTTTCCCAAAAAGCTAAGTGAAAAATATAGGCCAAGCTCTTCTCAAATGCTAAACACTTTGGCTCCAACTAATGTCGTTGAGCCAGATTCTTCATCTAAGGATGAGGAAAGTGAGAGGGAGGATAGTGAGGATGAACAAATTGATGAGCAAGTCAACCTCGTGGAATCTGACATCTTCAACATTTTGCTGGGGGGATTATACACACATCCTCCCATTAGTGAGGTCACCCTTAAAGAAGAAAAGGAAGAATCCATTCTCAACTGTGATAGCTAAGGAAGATTCAAAGGGGTCCAATATTCCCGAAAGGAAAAGGGAAAAGACCCCTCACCTCCTAAGTAGCCACCTAAGGAAGATCCATCATTTAAGCAAGCTCCTCTCAAAGAATCCATCCCCAAAATTTCTCCAAAGAAGGACCCCCAACAAAAGCCAATTCGAAGAAGGATCCTCCAAGGAAAGAATACATCAAGAAGAAGGAAAAGGGGAAGGAAATTAAACTTGACATCAATATAGGCGCTGCTATAGGTAAGATGACTATATCTGTTCCTCTAAAGGAGTTTGCTAAGCTTCCCAAGCAACAACAACAACTTAAGAAGTCCTTGGGGATTCAAGAAGAAGAACTACCTGAAGATTTGTAAAACATTCATATTCCTGACCGAAACCCTAGGCATGAACCTTTCTTGCTTACCTTTGCTATCGATGACCTTTTCTTACACAATTGTCTATTAGACTAAGGGGCTACCTTGAATATCAAGCCTTGGATTGTTATGAAGCAATTGGGCCTCAACATCACTCGACCATATAAGAAGGTGTGTGGTTTTAATTCCAAACCTGTGGAAGTGGAAGGTATCATCAAAGACATTAAGGTATCTTTAGCTAGGAATCCCGATATATCCCTGCTCATGGATGTTATTGTTGTTGATATTCCTAACGTGTGGGGGATGTTATTATCTAGGAAATGGACAACTACTATTGGGGGCATGTTCAAATGGACCTATCATATGCAACCATCCCGCAATCCGATGGCACCCCTTTTATCCTTTATAAGGAACCTACTTACTTACCTCATGCGATCAAGACTGGACCATACTATGAGGCATGTGAGATTCAGAAACCTTCCCCTATTCTCCCTACTCAGGAAGTTTGTATCCTCAAGTGACCAACCCCTCAAAAAACCAAAAAGTGGAAGCCTAAGAAAAAATATAAGGTTTGGGGATTTAGTCTTGGTTGATAAAGATCCCATACTTGTAAGGATTTATGGAAAGGTTGGGGATGATTATTACTACATTGCCAAACTTAACGACAAACTTTGGCCTGAGCCGGTCATATTAAGTTGTATCACCTCCTTCTTTGAGACTTGACATTGTATCATGCATGGTAGAGTAGGATGCATTGCATGCTGATTTCCGCATTAAAATTAATATCATATGATATTTCTCATGATAGATAAGATGCATACTTGCATATTTTATTTTCTAATGATTTTATGGCCTGACATATAGCATGTGTGATCATGAGACGCTGCGAAAGCATGCTGCCCCGTGTTTTTCCGTCTATTATATGTGCAGGTGTTAGGTCTATTTTAGTGTTTTAAAAATAGACCGATTTGAACCGGTAACCGGTCAAACCGGCGGGTTCCCTAGCCCACCGGGTCAAACCGATAGAAAAACTTGGTTTGACCCCTCCCTTCGCCAAAAAATTAGAAAAACCGGTCCTAACCGGTTGGTTTAGGATGGAACCAGTGGGTTTATTGCTAGGGCATCTATAAACCCCATAGAATGCATTTTTTTTTTGAGTTTTGAAGTTGCTTTGAGGGAAATTTGGGGTTGTTTTCCTCCAAATATAGT
Organism: Pinus taeda; assembly: GCA_000404065.3. NCBI lineage: Eukaryota > Viridiplantae > Streptophyta > Pinopsida > Pinales > Pinaceae > Pinus > Pinus taeda. Next base: position 217,598 of record APFE031117490.1, read on the forward strand.
CCCTCCAAGAAAAACATGCCTACCCTCTCATTTTCCTGGCACATCTCAACCCTAGCGATGTTGGCAATTAATGTTAATGTTAAATTCTTAAAGTAAAAGTGACATTTCCTTTAATTTTCATTTTCATCCTTTTACTTCAATTTTTAACATTACCATGAAATGACTTAGGATGTTTGAGAGTGGTTTCGACTTCATTGGATTTCATATGGAGAAACTAGAATTTTATATTTCACTCAAAATTTAGCAGGGCTTAATGGTTTTCAGGGTTTCATAGTTTAGGGGTTTGTAGTGTTTCCATTTGATTCTATCATGCGTGAGGGTATGAGATTGGCATTTGATCAAGAGAATGAAGCCCTTTAAGAACCTTGATGTTGGTGGCATTGATTGTTGAACTTTGTTGATGTTGGTGGTATTGATTGTTGAACTCCTCTACCATGTCCTTAACAAAAATGCACTCTTCACTCAAAGGAAAACAACTGGTTAGGCATGCTAGTCTTTTTCTACCACATTATAAGTTTGAGGAGATGAACCTTTCACTCAAACCAAAATCATTGGTTAGGCATGCCAAACCTTTCTAATTTCTATCTTGTTATAAGGTTGAGCAATCCAAGTCTAAAGACTTAGAGCTAGATGATGTTTATGTATCTCTTGTTGATGATGTTTATGTATTTCAAGTAGCGTTGAATCAATGATGAGTTTCATGAGTGACCATGTTGATCAGTGATTTGTAGTTTTGATGTCTATTTTTGCTACTACTACTAAAGTTGTAGAGGAGTTTTAGGAGTCCTCAAACTCTGATCCATATTATTTATGTAGCTCATGTTGATGATCTCTTGTCTGGTAGTGGTGATGAGTTTGATCATGATGAGGAGTGATCATGTTGTTGATCACTGATATGTAGACTTGTAGTAGGTCAATGACCCCATAGCTTAGAGCATTGTTTTTGGACTGTAGAGGCCATTTAGAGCCTCATTGCTTATGTATTTTGTTGCGGATATGTATTGCATTTGATGCCATTTTGATATTTTCATCTTTACATGGTATATAGATGAGCAAACCTTGCATATTTTGTTTCTATTGGCTTGGAATCATGGTTTTAAATCTGAAAAATAGTTTTTTCATTAAAAATTAATTATTTAATGTATTTTTTAAAAATTGGTTTGTTTAGACCTAACTAGCCTCGGTTCGACCGGTTCCGTTTTGAAACCTGTTTCATTAGGTGGACTGGTCCAGTCACCAATTCCGGTTATTAAAACATTGGCACAATCACAGCCTCAATCAGTTATAAACTTTCAAATATAAGTAAACACAAACCTTTGGGTCCTCAATCATCATCAAGTTACAATTTGTCGGAAGCTTTCTTATTCTTTCATTTCTTTAGCAACACCAAACACATCCTTAGATCTTCTCAAGTCTTTTGTTTGCAACGTTATGAAATATGAACATTCATCTATAGTACTTTTGCTTATTTAGAGGCATTCACTGTCATAATATGACCTCCCTCTCAACTGGGGATACACACCCTTTCTTCTTTCTAGGCTCCCTTTTAACTTAGGGAGATCAACCACTTTCTTCTTCTATAACATCGGAGAACCTTTCACGACTTCATTCCTTCTTATGACATCAAGGTCATCTTGATCATCGTCATTCATATAACTCCCTTCATCATGCTTATTATTATCAGACGAGCATTTTTATCATCTTGAAGGCTATGTACCTGCAAAACTTTAATAGCAAGTACAACCGAATACAAACATATAGAAACATGAAGTTAGCTATATCAAAATCATGCTATTATGATGGAAGCATTTAGACTTTATACATCAAACGCCTAAACCTAGTGAGGTTTATAATCAACAAAAAATCATCTTTTTACATACTAGACTTCAAATTCTTGCTAGGGTTTTTTCACAAACCTTAGAATACATCATCAAGACACTTGACATAAATCCTAGAAGCCTTTAATGGATGTTTTCACCTAAAAACAATTGACCCAAGCATGAAACCCATGCTTTAATAAGTCAATTACTTTTATAATATATTTTTCTGTCTTTCTTTTGACAAATACATTACATCATGACTCATATAATTATGAAGACTAACACTAGTTATATTCTTCAACAACAAGTAGACCTCCAAAGTCTTTTTTATTATTGATAGCAAATGAGCAAAAAATTGGGCATAATACACCCAAGCATAGAGCTTCCAACCATGGGAAAATGAGAGCTCAATGGGTTTATTTATACAATTTTATGAGAGAATCCCAATGTGGAGTCAATCAACAAGTGACAAATGGGAACTTATCCCAAGGCAAGGTTGAGTTGCTAAGTGTCCCATGGAACTGGATGTAGCATATTGTGAAGTGGCAGGGATTGATCTCTAGATAGACCAACCTATCATCTTCTAGAGCTGCACGTTTCTTTCATGCGCCAAGTGGAGATTTAGTGGAGATAAGTGGGGTCAATTTCCCACTCAACTAGAAGCTAACCAAAACATGTGAACCTGTGCCAAATACCAGCATGCGTGGGCTCTTTTAGACAACTATATGTAGACTGTAAGGCTGCCAGAGCTAATCCTTTATGTGGCTGGCTGTGATCTCAAGTGAACATGTGCATGGAGGAGATGGGTTAAGGGCAGTTAACTCCCACACAATTCTCCACTCAAACTCAAACAAATATACAATCAATCTACTTGCAAATCCATGGGTATCCCAAAAGGAATATCGACCTGTTGACTGGGCAGTACATCCTCCTTAACTGGCAATCAAATGGGCCCTCATCCAAAAGCAAGTTGGCCTACCAAGGTGGCCTTGGAACTCATCTTTGAACTGAAATTTGATTTCACTTTGAGGCCACATTGTTTAAGAATCTAGGGCAAAGATGTATAGTAGGATTCTTCTAGACTTTATAACAATTTGTGAAGCACTTTTACAATTTATATTGTTAGCTTAATCTTGTTCTCTTCTTATTAATGCATGTGTGTTTACTTCATCAAACTACTACCAAAACACGAGAAACAAGAACACAAAATATTGGTTCTCTGCTAGGGCAAAACCTCTCTCTCTTAGAGAGGAAAACCCTTTCATAAATTTCTCTTATTGAAGCATCTATTGATCAATGCCAAACCCTGGACCCTTGACAAGAATATCCTCCAAGCACAACTCAAATCCTTCCTCCTTCTTGCACTTTATATTCCGGCACTTCGTCCTCCTTCCGGCACTTCGTTCCTCAGTACTTTGTCCTCCTTCTTCCGTCCCTTTGTTCCTCGGTACTTCGTCCTCCTTCTTCCTTCTTCCACTGGAGATAGACCTTGTGTATGTGAGTTCTAGAGGAGATACTTGTCTTTTATACTTAGTGAGATCCTTCACCTATGGAGACACCTTCCTTTTCATGGCTAACGTGGTTTCTTCTTGATGAATAGTTGTAGGCGTGATGTGGTAGCACAATAACCCTTCTTTCTCGCATGTGTGGGAGGTTTCCTTGAATATTGTTGGCATTCTGTGCGTGAATTTTGAGTTCTCACATGCCACCAACATTTCCTAGAGCCACATATTTACAACATTACATAGGAAATTAATTAAAAATTCCATCTTGTAGGAAATTTTAATCAATTAAAAAATCCTAGAAAAACCTAGTCAAATTCCACGAGACTTTGTATATGACCTAGCATGGTAATATATATCGACCTTAAAAATTAGGACCAACCCAAGGCTCAGTTTTAAAGCCACACTCCGGCTTTGGAGGTATGTGAGTGAAAAAACTCGACTTTTTATTTGTCGTTGAAGAGCAAATATAATTAGTTAAGTGAAAAAAACACTCTAGGGTGGACTCACTTATTGACCGGGTCCCAAGTCGCCTAACCCTGTGTCAGACTAGTCTGTAACTCCTCAAAACAATTTGTTTATTTCATTTAGGTTGGTGTTTATTATATACATGAGGGAGAGATTGTTCATTTCATCTCTTGGTGATTGTTCATATTCTCTATTATTTATTTACATCAATTTCAGTTATTCACCCAATCCTGATGATTAGGTGTCAACATTCACCCCTTTATCTGAAGGGATGTGAGTGAGTCCAAGCATCGTTTTGAATCTTTCAAGCTTTTCTCTTCCAAGCACTTTGGTGAAGATGTCTGCAATTTGCTCATTCGTGGAACAATGGCAGAGATGGATTGTTTTGGCCTCAACATGATGTCGAATCAGATGATATTTAGTATTGATGTGCTTCATTTGATCATGGAACTTTGGGTTCTTGAACAACTTTATTGCAGAGGTATTGTCAATCATGAGTGAAGTTGTTTGTACTTGTTTTACCTGCAAATCTTCGAGAATTTTCCTGAGCCACACAATTTCTTTTGTTGCCTTAGCTGTTGCCACGTATTCTGCTTCTGTTGTGGAATTTGCTGGAACTGATTGTTTACGTGATATCCAGGAGACAGCTCTTGATCCAAGACTCATAGCATATCCTGAAGTAGATACCCCAGTTTCTTTGTCTCCATTGAAGTCTGAACCAGAGTATCCAATCAAGCTGAAGTCATCCACCTATGTATACTTGATTCCAAAGTCTTGAGTTCCCTTCAAGTACCTTAGAACTCTTT
>APFE031117490.1:222213-267221 GCA_000404065.3 Pinus taeda
GTACTTCTTTTGAGAAAGAAATATGGACTTAGGATGTTGAGTTACTTCAATACCAAGATAGTAATGAACATAGCCCAAATCAGTCATTTCAAAAACTTTCCCCAATTCCTTCTTTATGGATGCAATGTAGCTTTCATTGTTCCCTGTCATCAAAAGATCATCTACCTATACCACAAGATATACAACTGTTTTGCCAACTTTCTTGACAAATAAAGTTACATCATCAAGATCATAATGTTTGAAATTGAGTTTCAGAAGATGCTCAGTTAGTTTTTCATACCGGGCTAGCGGTGCTTGTTTGAGGCCATACAAGGATTTCACAAGTTTGCATAATTTATGTTCATGTCCTTTCACAGCGAATCCTTCAGGCTGGGACATAAAAACATTCTCTTTTGGATCTCCATTCAAGAAAGCAGTTTTTACATCCATTTGATGGACTTTCCAACCATTCTGAGCTGCTAGGGCAAAGAGTGTCCGGATGGTAGCCCATTTTACTGTGGGGGCAAAAGTCTCCTCATAATCGACCCCTTCCTTGTGTGCAAAACCTTTTGTCACAAGTCTGGCTTTGTGCTTGTCAAGTGAGCCATCAACTTTATACTTGTTCTTGTAGACCCACTTGTAGCCAATTGGTTTGATTCCTAATGGAGGATCAACCAGCTTCCAAGTGCCATTCTTTATGAGGGCATCATACTCCTTTTGCATCGCTTCTTTCCGTTCATCATGAGAAGCAGCTTCTTTGAAGGAAGTTGGTTCAACATCTGTTGACAAATTCAATACACAATCATAAGAAACATCCATATCAACAGGTGAATTAGAGTCATCTACATCACGTTCATTTTGCCGGTTTGAATTTCTAGTTCTTGTCTTTCCAACCTCGTCAGGATGAACACTTTCAAGTGTTTTTGTCAGCCACTTTGGAGGACCTTTCTCAGATGGTCCAAGCTACTCTGTTGATTGAGTTGGGACTGAATCAAGATTGAGTCTCCCAATTCTATCAATCACATCACTTAAAGCATCATCCTTTGTTAGAGTTTCATGCGGGGGAGAGAGTGGGGAGAGAGTGCTTCAGAAGAAGAATCCATATGTTGATCTAGTATAGGAATCCTCCCTTCAAGATGTAGAATCTGATTATCGAATTCTTGAAATGATTTTGCATTTGCGAATCTATCCAAGCGATCAAGTTGCCGCTCAACAGCATTGTCAGTTTTGGATGATTCAAGAAAGATTACATCTCTAGATACAACAAACTTTTTATTGACTTCATCATAGAGACGGTATGCTTTGGAGGTGCTTGAATACCCCAGGAAGATACACTTACGACTTCTTGCACCAAGTTTATTTCTATGTACCTTTGGTATCAAGGCATAACAGGTGGAACCAAAGATCCTGAGATGCTTTACTGAAGGAATGTGCCCATACCACATTTCATAGGGAGTCTTGTTTCTGATAACATTAGATGGACATCTATTCTTTATATATGTAGCACATAGAACAACATCAACCCAAAACATTATTTTTACATTTTTGAAGAAGAGCATGGAGTGACCATATTTAAGATTGTCCTATTCATTCTTTCAACTACACCATTCTGTTGGGGATTATAAGGCACAATTGTTTGATGTTTGATCCCATGTTGGCGAAGATAGTTTTCGAATTCATTTGATGTGTATTATTTTCCATTATCAGTGCGAATATACCCAATATGAGATTGTGCATCATTTTCAATCCATTTATGAAAGTTCTTGAATGTTTGAAAAACATTAGATTTGTTCTTCAATAAATAAACCCAACACATTCTGGTGTAGTGATCAATAGATGTCATCATATATTATTTCCATTTGCAGAAGGAACAGGCATTGGACCACATAAATCTAAATGAATGAGTGCAAGTTTTCTATGTGCTTTTGAATGTGAATCATGAAAACACTGTTTGCTATGCTTTCCTATAATGCAAGCATCACATTGTTTAAATTTCGTAGGAATTGTAGGCAAATCAACAACACCATTTTTTTTCAACAAGCGGAGGCTGTCATAGTTCAAATGTTCAAGTCTAGCAGGCCATAATAAACTTGATGGAACTGTACCTTCTTCATAACGAGAATTGTATGAGAAATGTTGTGCACGAGTAGAGGTACCTTGCAGCTTGAGAAGCCTTTCTTCTTCTATTCCCCTGATGACAAGTGAGTGGTCAGATGCTTTTCTCACCTCAAGCTTGCCATTAAACATATGAATGGAGTCACCTTGTTGGCAGGTGTGGACCAAGGACATCAAGTTTCTCTTCAGCTGTGGGAGATATAGAGCATGATGCAGAAGAAAGTTTGGAAGACCAGACAATTTGAGCCTGATTGTGCCAAGCCTTGATGGCTTGATTTTTGATTGGTTTGCAAAGTATACTACTCCATCAACATTGTTAGTGAATTCTTCAAAAAAATCTTTTCTATGAGTCATGTGGCAAGTTGCTCCTGAATCAAGCAACCAATCATTTTTCCAAGAAGCAAGTGAAGTATTAAATAAATCTTCATTTACTTCGATATTACAGTGTGCCACAACATAATGAGCGGATTCAGGTGCTTTACCTTTGTCTGTATCATTAGTTTGACCTTTGGGTTGACTTCTTTGCTGCTCAATTTTTTCTCGAGGTAACTTGCATGTAGAGGCATCATGTGATCCATTTCTTTTGCAGCGTATGCAGTGCAAATCTGACTTTTCTCCTTGAGACTGTTTGCCCCCCCGCCTCTGAAATATCTTCCTCTTCCTCTTCGACCACCTCTTCCTCTGGAAGAATCTTGAGTAGTATTCTTTTCTTTATGAGCAAGGCACACAGCCTCTTCAGAAGATTCAGGGACTGTCTTCTTTCCAAAAGCTTTCTCTCTTTCAACGTTTTTTTTTCACAAGAGAGTCAAAGCTAATATATTTGAGATTTCCATTTGCTTGCAATGACTCAAGATAATTGGAGTAAGTAGGATAAAGTGCCTTGAGAAAAGCGATAAGAGGAATATCCAATTCAACCTTAGTGGCTTTGATATCATGCATTATAGATTTTACTTTGGATGCAAGAGCAAGAGGATCATTATTTTGCAATTCAAGGGTGAAGAGTTTAATCATGAGTTGAACAATTTCAAGTGCAGAATGTGAGTCATAGAGTTCTTTCAACTTTTGTAAGGCTTCGAAAGTAGTTGAAAATGGTGAAATATGTCGACTCACCTCTTCACTTACAGATGTTGCAATTAATGCATAGGCTTTGCTGTTCTTATTCTCCCAAATGGCAAGCTCTTTGTTTGAGGTAGGCTGTTTTGGCTCTTTGTGTCCATCTCCAATACACACTCCTTTCCACAAGTCACTGAAAATGAGGGTGTGTTTTATCATTCGGGACCACTCAGGATAGTTCTCCTTGCCAGTGAGAACTATTCCCACAATATATATGATTGAATGCATACTGTAAAAAAAAACTTGTGCTGGCAAAAATGTGCTAAATGTTTATTATTGTGACGAGGGGAGGAGATGGCACTGTTATATTATATGAACCAGTGGCAGAGGACTGTGGTATGCTAGATTATACCGCAGTTATGTTAAAAAAAACATAGGAATAACATTCAATGAACAATGCTCAATGTAATAAATGGGAGCGTAAGTCTATTAACCTGGAGCAGGTATTAATACATGGGAAGCGAAGGTGTGCGATACAACAGTATGTAACATAAAACGCAGCATGGAGTGGTATTGCAGTGGCACTACAATGCAACATGGAGTGGTATCGCAGTGGCACTATAATGATATCAAGCGATATGGGCGGTATGTAACATAAAACGCAACATTACAATAACATCAAGCGATATATATATATGGGCGGTATGTAACATGAAACACAACACTACAATCACAGCAGGCCGAGGCTCATGTACTTCACTATTAGCGCTTTGGTGGCCCGAAATGAGAAGCAAATACACATTCTTAAGAATGCATTAGCAATCCGGTTATGTAATCAAACGTACCAAAACATCTATCGGGTAGATGGACTTGAGCACTTCCCCCATTGCTGTTGACGAAATTTACATCGAAAGCGCAAATAAAACAATAGACTCTATCATTTTGGAGGACATAGACATACTTTGTAGGAGGGGATGCTTAACCGAAGTGGTGGGAATGCTGCATCATTTGAACCCAACAGACTTGAAGGACATCCCGAGGTTGCTGAATGACTAGCAAATTCTTCTGTTTCTACAGTTGCCGGAGAAAATACACGACAAAACGATATGTGTGTACAATCCTACGATGGACAAATCCTCCAACGCCTCTGGCAACGTCCAGATATTCCAGATGTTGGGATATTTCAGATGGTATTACATTTGATAGAAAACTTGGCGCATGCAAGGAAGATTATATGTCAGAGCAGAGCAGCATATTACATGTAGGTGAATATGAATGAAAAATGGTCAGAGAAGAGCAGAGGAGCAGCGGTCTGTATGTAAGGCAGAACATAGCCAGAATAGGGAGTTACAAAGCAGAGGGAAGCCAAAGATGGCGCTAACTTTGATACTATGTCAAACCAGGCAGTAACTCCTCAAAACAATTCGTTTATTTCATTTAGGTTGGTGTTTATTATATACATGAGGGAGAGACTGTTCATTTCATCTCTCGGTGACTGTTCATATTCTCTATTATTTATTTACATCAATTTTAGTTATTCACCTAATCCTGATGATTAGGTGTCAACACCCTGTTACATAAGTTCATCATGGTAGCGACATTTATTACAATTCCCCCATAGGGGTGCATAATTTGAGAGTAGAGAGAGAGGAGAGAGAAAAACAGGGGCATGGATGCCTTGTTGACTTCTGATCTTCAATATTTTTTAGGGGTGCCTCGTCCCTTGGGCAATGAAGTCTTCATTCCCTGCCATGTGCACAATGTTTTAAAAACCAGCTGGTTCACTAGCCCAACGGGTCAAACCAATAGAAAAACCCGGTTTGACCCCTCCCTTCAACAAAAAATAGAAAAACCAGTCCTAACCGGTCGATTTAGGATGGAACCGACCGGTTTATTGCCAGGGAAACAATAAATCCCACAGAATGCATTTTTTTGAGCTTTGAAGCTATTTTGAGGGAAATTTGGGGTTGTTTTCCTCCAAATATAGTCCCTCCAAGGAAAACATGCCTACCCTCTCATTTTCCTGGCACATCTCAACCCTAGAAATATTGGCAATTAATGGTAATGTTAAATTCTTAAAGTCAAAGTGACAAATTTTTAACATTACCATGAAATGAATCAGGACGTTGGACAGTGGTTTCGACCTCATTGGATTTCATATGGAGAAACTAGAATTTTAGATTTCACTCAAAATTCAATAGGCTTAATGGTTTTCAGGATTTCATAGTTTAGGGGTTTGTAGTGTTTCCATTTGATTCTATCATGCGTGAGGATATGAGATTGGCATTTGATCAAGAGAATGAAGCCCTTTAAGAACCTTGATGTTGGTGGCATTGATTGTTGAACTTTGTTGATGTTGGTGGTATTGATTGTTGAACTCCTCTACCATGTCCTTAACAAAAATGCACTCTTCACTCAAAGGAAAACAACTGGTTAGGCATGCTAGTCTTTTTCTACCACATTATAAGTTTGAGGAGATGAACCTTTCACTCAAACCAAAATCATTGGTTAGGCATGCTAAACTTTTCTAATTTCTATCATGTTATAAGGTTGAGCAATCCAAGTCTAAAGACTTTGAGCTAGATGATGTTTATGTATCTCTTGTTGATGATGTTTATGTATTTCAAGTAGCGTTGAATCAATGATGAGTTTCATGAGTGACCATGTTGATCAGTGATTTGTAGTTTTGATGTCTATTTTTTGCTACTACTACTAAAGTTGTAGAGGAGTTTTAGGAATCCTCAAACTCTGAGCCATATTATTTATGTAGCTCATGTTGATGATCTCTTGTCTAGTAGTGGTGATGAGTTTGATCATGATGAGGAGTGATCATATTGTTGATCACTGATATGTAGACTTGTGGTAGGTTAGTGGCCCCATACCTTAGAGCATTGTTAGCAGACTCTAGAGGGCATTTCGTCATTGATTATGTATTTTGTTGTGGATATGTATTGCACTTGATGCCATTTTGATATATTCACCTTTACATGGTATATAGATGAGAAAACCTTGTATATTTTGTTTCTATTGGCTTGGAATCATGGTTTTGAATCTTAAAAATAGTTTTTTCATTAAAAATTAATTATTTAATGTATTTTTTAAAAACGGTTGGTTTAGACCTGACCAGTCCCGGTTCGACCAGTTTCGGTTCGAAACCCGGTTCATTAGGTGCACTGGTCTGGTTGCCAGTTCCAGTTTTTAAAACATTGCATGCGCATATGAGTAGGTAACAATATGTGATTTCATGGTTGGTCCCAAAGGCACCATTGCTAAGGATGTTGTGGCTCAATTGTCTTTGTGTGTTATACTCCTCATCAAGGACCAATTTTTGTAATGCATGCATATAACCAGCCTGAACCTTTGGATCTTGGTGTAGATTTTTCTTCACGCCACTACTAGGTGTTCATGATAAAAACTATGATACATGATACTATAGGTGTAAGCACATATGCTAAAGCAGGTTGTGGAATATTTAACATTTACCATTGTTTTTCCACCTCTACATGAATATGATTATACAAGTTCACATCTCTCGGTTGAACTAAGTCCTTAATCTTCCTTAGCATGTTTTCCATCTGTTCAAACTTCATACGCCTCCATAGTGATAGATCGATTGATATCTGCAAACTTAATCATGTTATAAATTAGATTGGTGAATTGCAAAGCATATATAAACTGTTACCAGAAATGACTGTCAAGAACGGTCTCGTTCACTGCATTAGCGCCATCTCTGTTAGTGTTCAAGTCATCTTGTGCATCACTTATCACCATAGCACCTAGAACGTGTCTCACCTTCAATAGGCACCTAAAGATAGAGGAACTAGATAGCAAATCTAGTCTTTGCAATTTTAAGTAGTTGAAACCTAGAGTGAGTGCCATAAAAGTAACTGAACCTTGTATGCCCATTGACATATATGATGAGTTCTTTCACACTCTTGTACAATTGCATTCACATTCTTTATGCTTGATATTATCATGCATCAAAAGGTTCAACGTATACACCAAACACTTAAGCCAAAAAATGTGTAGATGAACCTGCTCAATGATTTTTCCTGCTGCCTTACAATTCGCTACATTATCAGTGATAACTTGAAATGCATTAAAAGGACCAACATCAACAGTTTTTAGTATGACGTTTGAAATGTTTTGAGTAGAACTGCAAGAATCGATGCACCACTAGCAGAAACACCTAGAACATTTATCAAATGTTGGTTTCTAACACTTGTCCACTGTTAGATACAATAGATACCCTACAGTTCCCCTACTCATTTGTAATCTGTGTTAGTTTTTTTCTTTATTTTGTTCTTTCACTATCTTGTAACACAGTTTAAGCTTTTTCTTAGCTGGGGCTCTTGTATCCATTGGGGGTTTCATTGATGGCCTTAAACATATAATGCTAGTAGGTGGAATGAAGTACATTGACTGGTATACTATAAACATAGAGAAATTGCACCACTTTTGCATCCACATCATTTCTACCACCAGTATCAAAGAAATCTGCTATTGTTCTTTTAGATCTAGAGGCTCTAGATTCTAGAACCATGAGGAGATGGAGATGTGTTGCAACTAAATCTAGATGATACATGAGATTGAAGCTTTTGTTTTTACCATGCTTTATTTGTGCAGCTTCATCTATCTTTATGTATTTTTGTCTTTCTTCCATTGATATCTTAGGGCAAATTGAGACCCCAATTGCCCCCTTATTGTTAACATTTTCCATTACCTACAAAGACGCCTCCTCACATGGGTATAAGGTTTCTCTTGATGACAACCATGTTGACATAAAAATTCTGCCCCCACCAAAAATCTCCACAAGGGTGTCAATGAAGCATTTCAACCTTCATTGCCCTCTTCATTGCCATTTTCATCTCCTTCAAACCCTTCCTCATCTTAAGATAATGGGTCACTATGTAATGACTACTATCCTCTTCTTCCCTCTGATGCTTATTCTGTTGAGAAATCTAGGGCATAGAGAAAAAGTGATTTCTCTTCTATTAGTAACTACTTGTGAGTGCTTTTTACTTCTTTAGATTATGATCTTCTTCTACTTAGGTTATTAGTGTTATTCTTCATCAAACAACTACCAATGCATAAACCATAAAGAGACAAGAGACAAGAGACAGAATATAGGTTATTAGCCACGGCCAAAACCTCTCACTCTTTGAGAGGAAAACCCGAACAAATTCTTCTTCTTATAGAGATTCCAATTGATGAATACCAAGATCTAAACACAAGTTCCCTTCCAATGCTCTTCGTGCCCAAAGTCAATACTAGTCAAAATTTTGCTTCTTCCTTCTTTTCGGCTACCCTTCAATCTCAGCTTCCTTATGCTTCATACCTATATTGTATTTCGGCCCTAATTGCAACACATATGGTGATTTAACCTCATCATCTCCTTCGCTTGGACTGAAAGGCTTTCTTCTTCAACTCGACTTTCTTGAATACTCCTTGATTAGGCCTTTAGCACAACAAGGAGATCTTCGATCCTTTTTCTGTTCCTCTCACGTGTGGAGATCAGCCTTAAAAACAATCCCAAACAAATCTTATTCTAGTTTTCCTCCTTTGCTTGGATAGAGAGACTTCTTATGAGATCTTCGCATTCCTTTTTCTACCTTGGACCTTGACCGAATTGCAGACCACCGAAAAATACTTCTTTGAATTTCCGTTCTGAAATGGAATTCAAATTGCCCTATTTATAGTTGTTTCCCATGATAATTAGCCAACTTGACAGGAGGATGAGTCGGTGTGTCCATTTGAGAGATTATATTATTCTTTTGAAGCCGACTTGAATGAGGGGACTTTGTCTTGGTCTTGGAGGGCCTTCTTATATTTTTTATGACTTGTACAAAAATGTAACATGCCCAAGAAATGTCCTTCATACATGACATAGGCTCAAATTGACTTTTATGACTAAATGAAAAATCCTAAAGGCTCACAATTGGAGGCATCACTAAGAATAAAATTCCTTGTTCATGAAACCCATGAGACAAGCATTACAATAATAATTTTATTTTTCTTCTTTTTATCAATTACATAAAATCAGAATTACATGTCATCATGAAAACCGATCCTAGTTACTCTTTTCAACACTCCCTCTTAACTAGGGAGGTATTCATAATGGTACTTGGTCATTCTCAATCTGAAGAATTTCTCATAAGAAGAGTTGGATTGATAACCCCTCTGTTTACCATCATATCAACCATCATTGTCACACAACAAGGCTTTGACTAATAGCTCTATCTCTCCACGAGATCTGAGCACAATGCTGGCGAGACCAATGATGTATAGACACCTTCATCATTGTCTCTCTCGAAACATATCTCACCCGGCTTCTCAAGGTGTTCTCCACAGGACTATTCTTATCTTGGATTCCTAGTCCTCAAAGAATATCGGTCCTTTATGACTACTTTTATCTTGGATGCTTTAACTCATCCTTAAAGAGTATCATATGCCAAATGTTTACCCATTCCTCCATTCTATCTTCCCAAATAAAGACATGAATGATGTGTCTGTATCTCACTCTTAATTGGAGAGGATATATCTATTCCAATAAAGGAATGTACTCATTCCTACGGAAGGAATGTACCTAAGCTCCCTCTTGGCTTAGGAATTTCCAAATTTCTTCCAAGTAAGAAACATGTTCCTAGGCTCCCTCTTAATTAGGGACCTACAATAGCTCCTCAGGTTGAGATGATGGGACAACCAACTGCTTGAAGAACTCCTCATGATGTCATGAACTTCTTTTCATTATCTAGGAGTCTTCATGTTTGGGACTTCTACATAGGGCACCAACCATCCATCACTTTCATCCATGAGTCAACCATGTCATCATCAGAAAGTGATCCATTAGTCCATATATGGCTTTCCTTCATGCCATGTTGCTTTTTTCATGTCATGTTTACTTAAGGATCCTTCATCCTACTACATGTGCATCGGTGGTGGAAGACATTCATAGATCTTCCCTCGACAACCCTACATAAATCCATCCAGATATTTGTTCAAAAATAAATGAACATTAAAATCAACATTACCTTTGAGATGGTCGTTTATCATGACATCTTATAGTTTGCATCATCATCCTACATACGTATCGGCACATCTCCCAACGATATATGTTGTTAGGGGTCTCTTTCTTTTTCAGACTCCATCAGATTCTTCATATCTTCCATGGAGATATTCTAGTCAAATCATTTTTGTCTTTTGAATGTTGATTGCCTTTACCATGGTTGCATATTCAACGATCTCTTCCTTCCTTTCTTCACACATTTCATTATGAGGAGCTTCCAGTCAGAGTTCCTCAATTGTAGTCAACCACCTCATACTTCATACGAGGATATATTATGTTGATTTCATCTAGTGAATATGTGACCCATGCATTCTTGCATCCTTTTGAGGGAGGAAATCCTTTCTTTTGATCACGCTCTTAAGATAGAACATTGCAACCATATGCAATGACTTCCACAATATCAAATGTAAGCATACATACCTCATTTTTCCTTTGGGTCATCTAGACATCCTGTAGCAACTTCCTTGATTGAAAGAGCTTCAATCCCTTGATCTGCTTCATTTTTATGTCATCATACCATCATCTCATGAATTCCACAAGTTTGGAATTCTTGATGAAACACTTGCTTCTCCTTATGATCGGTGAACCTTTCAATGAAGATTCCATCAGAGAATCTTGAAGATCTAAAATATCCCCATTAGCGAATGTTTCCTTTTGATAGATGTATGATGAACCTTGTACTAGATGACCTTTCCATTTATGTTTCTAATGAGATTCCCAAGAGCTATATCCTTGACTTCCTTAGATTCTAACTATCTTTTTGATGCTTCTCTATGATGATGTCCCAAGCTCTTACTTTCAATGCTACTATGATGCCTTGATGCATCCCATCATTTTTCTTAGTGAATCATGATGGCTATATCTTACAACATAAGACTTAGCAACTTGAAAAGAACCTAGGCGAGGAAGACTATTTTAGTCATAGTAGAAATCTCTTAATTCCTCTATTTTGGATTTCTTCATTTCAACTTCCTCCACTTCTTTGGTGATATGGGCTTCTTCTCTTCCTCTTTTGTTATTGTCCTTCTTGATCTTAGGACAATCTCTTTTGTAGTGCCCATATTCTTGACATCCATAGCATTGAATCTTAGACATGTCCCTTTTCTTTTTCCAAGAACCAAAGTTTCCAAATTCTCCTTTTCTTCTTTCCATTAGCATAAGCTTGACTTTGCTCACCTGCTCCCACACAGATTTGGTCCTTAATCTAGATTTTTCAATCTTGCACAATGATCATAGATATTGGAATGGAGTAGCTTTTTTCTTCCCATAAATACTTGAAGTAAAGTTACCCCACTCCTTTGGTAGTGCATTTAATACAACTGTAGTCATTTCTCTATCATACATGACTTTTCCTAGATCTTGTAGTTGATTCCAGATTTCAGATATCCTCCTAAAGTATGAGGCTATTCCATCTTCCCTTGACATCTTTAGGTTGTAGAGTTCTTCCCTTAATGAGATGACTTCTCCAACAGTGCTTACGCAATACAACTCTACCAATTTGTCATAGATTTCCTTTGAAGTTTCAAGTTTTGATACATATGGGATGAGGGGATCCTTCATAGATTTTATGAGAATCCTTTGAGCCCTAACTTCTCCTTTCATATATTTTGCAAGAGCTTGAACATCCTCTTTTCGTGGTTTAGTGATAGATCCTTTAACATGTTCCAAAACCTCATTTTCAATGAGATTCAAACCTACCTTTTTCTTCCATGCAATATAGTTTGAAACCCCAACCAATATGTTGCTTTCCTTGCAAAAAGACATTTTGATAGATTCATATACTTACTTGGTAGGATTCTCTTTCTCCTTGTTGCTTCCTTGATGTTGATGATGATATAAAGAGTTGAAAACTTCTCCTTGATATAGTTTTCTTCAAGAGTGATCCTTGATCCCACAAAGAGTGAGACCTCTTTGGATCCTTTTTTGAAGATCAATGATGACTTCTTGGTGATGTCTTCAATTGTAAGGACCTTGATTCATAGATCTCTTTAACTTGGCCATCTTTTCTTGATGATGATCCCAAGACTTCTTTGTAGATTCCTTCTTCGATCTGTTATAACCCTTCCTTTGTAGATCTTGTCTTGAAGATGATCTTTGCTTTGATTCCTTCCTCGAGATTTGATCCTTGAGTATCCCTTGATAAGATGCCCTTCCTTGATTTTGTTACCATAGCTCTGATCCCATGTTGAGAAATCTAGGGCATAGAGATTAGGTGATTTCTCTTCTATTAGTAACTTCTTGTGAGTACCTTTTATTTCTTTAGAATATGATATTCTTTTACTTAGGTTATTAGTGTTCTTCTTCATCAAACAACTACCAATGCATAAACCATAAAGAGACAAGAGACACAAAATATAGGCTATCAGCTAGGGCCAAAACCTCTCACTATTTGAGAGGAAAACCCGAACAAATTTTTCTTCTTATAGAGATTCCAATTGACGAATACCAAGACCAAGACCCTTGACCTATTTGCCTCTCCAAGACCAAAACACAAGTTCCCTTCCACCGCTCTTCGTGCCCAAGTCAACACTAGTCAAACTTCAACTTCTTCCTTCTTTTCGACTACCCTTCGATCTCGGCTTCCTTTGGCTTCAGACCTTCACTGTGTTTCGGCCCTAATTGCAGCACATATGGTGATTTAACCTTGTTTTCGCACAAAGTGTCTAGGTAGCGCGACAACGCTCAGACTGGGGGCTGTCACCCTGATCTCTGATCTCTTCGTTTAAGCCATATCCCTAGGCTAAAGGGGGAAGACCCTATGGGATAAAAGAAGATCAACTGGTAACCAACTGGCTTGGGAGACACAACGAGGGAAACAAGCACTTGATTAAAGCTTAGAGATAATTTGATTAGATTTTAAATACATAAGACTAGTGCCTTTGCTAGATCAAGTAATTGGTTTGCTGCTTGGAAAATAGAAATATGAACAATTCCTTTGACAATTGCTTGAAAATATTTAGCATATGATAAGCATTAAAACAATCGAGCAATAATTAACTTCACCAGATGTAAGATATTCAAAAGATGCATAGAGCTTTAGTAATGAAATTTCAAAGGATCAAAATTCATTATTCAACCATGAAATTCAAATGATAACCAGTTCATAAAATGAATCCCCACTTTCAAATAGGTAATCTTCAAATATAATCTTTAACACTTTAGCTATATCAAATACCACAAAAAAATTTCTTTCAATTTTTGTTGTTGTTGTTGTAATTTTAAATTTTAAATTTTTTTATTTTTTTTATAGAAAATCTGAACAAAAAATAATCAAAACCTCTAACATTAACTTTTTATGCCTTTCTTTATATTTTATTTTGTTTTTATTTTTATGATTATAAAACTCTAAATTTAAAACTAAGATAAAACTAAAATCTAATAAAATTAAAATCTAATTTAAACTTAATGAAAACGAAATTTAAAACAAACACAAAATATATACAAATGAAATGAAATTTAAAACTAAAAGAATTTTTTTAAAAATCTCAATGAAATCGGAATATTAACAAAAATAGTTAAATTCTAAATTATATAAAATAAAATCTAATTAGAAAATTTAAATGAAAAAGAAAAACAAGAGCTAACCCTAAGTCTAAACTTACCCACACACCTATAAAAATAAAATCGAATTTATTTGTTCTATTTCTCTGCAGGTTTGCATGAGGAAACTTGGCAACGACGGCTGAAGGAGCTCGATGGCAGGTCGAGGGATGGTCTGCGTTAAGGGAGAGAGGACTGCAACGAAGATGACAAGGGTATGAATGAGTGATGTAGGTTTGGCAGCAATCGAGGAGGAAGGAGGTTGCAATGGAGGGCTTGAAGGAAGGGGATTTACGCAGAGGGAAAACACGCTAAGAGAGTTGCGTGGAGTGAGGAGTGGCCAGTGAATGGGTAGCTGTGAGATGAGGGACGGAGCTCGAGCAAGGAGAGGGATAGCTACATGAGGCAGATGAACGAGCAGTAGATTGGAGCCATGGGAGCAGAGGATGCAGGGGATGAGGAGCTGCGTGGTTGATCTAAGAGGAAAAGGGCCAGCGTATGCAACAAGGAGAGGCAGATGAAACTGCGTGAGGGCTGAGGAAAAAAACGAGAGGGAATGAGAAATTGGAGGAATTATGGAGGAGACTGCGAGCTGAGCAGATCAAGGCGGGAGTGCAATGAATGGAGGGAGTGAGAAATGGCAGGACATAGGGAAATAGGTAGCAATGCAGGCCGAGAAGGGTGAAAGGAGGGTGACTGTGTGAGAGTAAAGGCATGCTTTGCAGGATAAGGAAAGGCAGCGTTGAAGGGAATGCTGGCAGAGGGATAATAGAGAAAGGACTGAGAGCTCAATGGATAGCATGGAAGATTTTCTGCAAAACACTGATGAAAAACCCTGTCCCAACAATGGTTATTCTTCCTAAAAATTTTTTGAAATTTTTCTGTGAAGATAAAACCCCAAGCAACAGCAGATAGATGGCCTGGAAAACCCTCAACTTCCTTTAGAAACCTTAAAATTTTTTGAATCAATTGAACCCTTATACAAATTTTCCAGATTTTCAAACCCTTGAACAACAGAAACGTACACCTGCAAAAAGGTGGTTCTGAGGCCAAATCTTACCCTCCAAGGCCTAGATATGGCTTCAAGATTGAAGCTCACCTTTAGATCTGCAACCTATAATGACAAAAACAAACACCCAGAAACAAAATATGCAAGAAACAAAACTAAAAACCCTAAAACCAACTAAATAATTACAATATTCACAGTTTAAAGGGTCTAAATAGCCGGATTTGTCAGTATGCCACATAAATATTTTCAGAATTTTAAATTTAACATGATATGCTTCAGAAAACCCTTCATGTATTCACAAGAAAAATTCAAATGATAAGCCCAGGATCAAAACTCTCTGGGCTATTTAGAAAATGCCCTTTTCAGGAGTTGGCTGGTTTAGCCGAGAACTTCCCCAAACGCCCGTTGATCTTCGAAATCAATATTTTCCTGCACAACTTATTTCAACCATTAACAAAGAGGGAGAAAACGATATTAAAATCTAGATCTAATGGAGATACCTGCCATCATATTCAGAAATTTAAGTACCATTCAAACCCTAGTGACTAAACAAGATACCTGTGTTTAAAATCACTCTTAATCAAGCTATCATCAATGGCTGAAATTAATTTATGCAGAAAAATAAAACATCTTACAACATTTCCAGAGGAGTTACACCAACAAGATTTCAACCCCAAAGTCTTTCTTTATTGCACATGAAAAATGACTATAATAGAGCTTTTTTTAGCACAAGACTCACAGATCGAATGATCTCAAATGACCCCTGACACCCTATTTAAAGGAAAATTTCCCAACGGCTAGTTCGAGTGAATCATGTCAAAGCGATCTCGACTGTTGATGAGGATCAAAAAATCTTTTAATCTCATCCGTCGAAATTTTAAATGCATTTTAATATATTAAAAATTAAAAATTTTTGCATTTATTTCCTCAAAACTTTGACTTATTATTATTTATTTTATTTATTATTTATATTATATTATTATTATTTATTTATTTATTTTTATTTGTTTATTTTTTATTTAAAGGGACCCTCGAACTTAGCCTTTGGAAAGAACACCTAGGACCTAGGATTTATGAGGGGATAAAACATTTTCTAACCCTCAAGACACTTTACATCATGATTTTTACATTTTTACATCTCAAAGGGGGAAAACCCATCTGACATAGACCCTCATAAACTACCCAGTTCTGCGACACAAACATAATCTAGCAGATCAAGCAATTTGTAATAAAATAACCTAACCAAATAGTTAGGATTATTCCCAAATCACTTTTACATAGACTCGACCTAGCACACCTAGGACTCCCCTAAGATTCTAATGACAAAATCCATTCTGGCTTTGGGGTTAGGCTGAAGGAAAACTCTGTCGACCATGGGTCGGTGAGACAAAAAACCTTCCGGAACATAGATCATCACTAGAAGATTAGGTTTACCTAGGCAATTACATGACACAGATCTGCTAAGATTATTTACAATTTACACATGCAGTCTGGGTTTACAAAATAACGTGATTACGCTGATGATGATAATCGAATGGCACAGACATATCGATCAAGTGCTATCCCTTTTGCGAAAGAAGAGGGTGTACTGCTATGGGTAGTTGACAAATAGTGGTCAACAAACCTCATCATCTCCTTCGCTTGGACTGGAAGGCCTTTTTTCTTCAACTCGACTTTCTTGAATATGCCATGATTAGGCCTTTAACACAACAAGGAGATCTTCAACCCTTTTTCTGCAGCAGTAACCCTCTCCATTCCCCTCATGTGTGGAGATCAACCCCAAAAATAGTCCCAAACAGATCTTGTTCTAGTTTTCCTCGTTCACTTGGATAGAGAGACTTCTTATGAGATCTTCACACTTCTTTTTCAACCTTAGACCTTGATTGAATTGCAAACCACTGAAAAATACTTCGTTGAATTTCTGTTATGAAATGGAATTTGCACTGCCCTATTTTAGTTGTTGCCCATGCTAATTAGCTGACTTGACAAGAGGATGAGATGACGTGTTGATTTGAGAGATTATATTATTCTTTTGAAGCCGACTTGAAGGAGGTGACTTTGTCTTGGTCTTGGAGGGCCTTCTTATACTTTTTATGACTCATACAAAAATGTAACATGCCCAAAAAGTGTCCTTCATACATGACATCGACTCAAATTGACTTTTATTATTAGATGACAAATCCTAAAGGCTCACAATGGGAGCCATCACTAAAAATAAAATTCCTTGCTCATGAAACTCTTGAGACAAGCATTACAATAATACTTTTTTTTTCTTTTCTTTTCATCAATTACATAAAATCACAATTACACGTGTCATTATGAAAACTGAACCTAGTTACTCTTTTCAACATATTCCTCATTAGGACCATGAGAATGAAAATTGGAACAATAAACCACATGAAGACCATTTTCCTCAAGCTTTAGATGAACAACCTACAATAAAATGATGGAGAAGTAATGGGAAAGAGTAGGAAAAGTAAAAAACTCACAAGCAAACAACATAAGGATATACGAAAAAATACAAAGAATGGGTCTTGGGCTTACCTTTTTATCTCTTGAAATATTTGCAACAGTAGATCTCCTCCAATCTCATATTTATTCTCTCTTCCATTGCTCTCCTTTGTTCTCTCCTCTAGGCTATGACAAATAAACCTCATAAACTTGCAAGAAGAACAAACTGCTTGGTCTAAGCTCAATCACATAAAGAAGAAAGAATAAGGAAAAGAGTAGGGGAGGAGCTCCTTTATTTCCCCTAAACCCTAAACCTCCCTTTGGTCCCACTTCCAAATGAAAATTAGAAAAATGTTGTTTTTTTGGTGATGTGTTGGAACATTTGAGCAACCTCAGGGAGTATGGGGAGAACCTTGGGAGCAAGCTTCTTGCTCTGGGAACATCCTCGGGAATGTTGCTCTGCTAGAGGGTTGGGCAATGTCCCGAGAAGCAAAAAGGAGTTGGTATAATTAAACTGTTTGACTAAAGTCTTCATATAGAGAACCTAACAAAAACTCAATTTTTCATAGAGGAAACTTGCAGTGTTATCAAAGCCTTATTCTTGGTTCAACTATGGGTTATTGTCAAAGTTTAGAGCTCCAGAGTTTAGTAGCAGCTTGACAATGATTACATGACAAAAGAAAATCCCTACACAGGGATAACATATAGAAGGAGACACACTTACAGAGAACCAACTCCCCTTATGGAAGAGGACATCCCTGATACAGAAAGTGAAGAGACACTAGAAAAGGGGAAGGAGATAGAGGAAACACCTGAGATTGAAGGGCCAAATATGGGAGATAAGGAGGAGCAAACCTTAACAACTTGCTTAGGGCTATAAATGACTTGGCCAAGGGCCAAAAAGAGATGGTAGACTTGATGAAAGGGATGACCAACACAAGGGCCTCTATTGGGAAGGAACCATTGCATGGGAAGGGGTCCAACAATGCTGAGGGAAGTCATGCTCATACCCATTTGTAGAGCCATTCACATGTTGCTAGTAAAATTCCTAGACCTAATAGCCTTAGTTTATATAAGAGACAATAGAAGACTTAACAAAGCAGGTTGATTTTGGGATTCCTTACGCAGACTATATGGAGCAATACCAAGATTGGAGCAATAGGGGCCAAATAATTTTTGCAGATTGATCTTCATTCTGTCTATCATCAGATCCGTGTTCGGGAGCAAGATATCTCGAAGACAACTTTTTGGTGCTAGTATGGGCACTACGAGTTTTTGGTTATGTCATTTTAGTTAACCAACGCTCCTACGACTTTCCAATCTTGTATGAACCATGTATTCAATAAGCTGTTGCAGAAGTATTTGCTGGTCATCTTTGATGACATATTAATCTACAACAAGACATGGGAAGACCACTTGGGACACTTGGAGGAGGTGTTGGGAATTTTGGAGGAGAAGGAATTATATGCAAAAGAGTCGTGTGAGTTTGGCATGACAGAGATGCTCTATCTTGAGCATGTGATTGGTCATGATGGGGTACATGTGCATCAAAGGCGATTATTGAGTGGCCTACCCCAAAGAATGTCACAAAGCTGAAAAGCTTCCTTGGTCTTTGCACTTACTATAGAAAGTTTGTTAAGGGGTTTTCGCAGTTAGCATCTCCTCTTACAAACCTCACTAAGAAAGGAGCCTTCAACTGGTCAGAGAAAGCACAAGAAACATTCAATAGGATGAAGGAGGTGACGAGCACTTGCCCTGTGCTTGCTTTACCTGATTTCACCTAGTCATTTGCGCTGGAATGTGATGCTTCAGGGACAAGAACAGGAGCAGTTCTTATGCAGAATCAACACGCCATAACATTTGAAAGTCGCAAGCTTAGATATTATGAGTTGCACTATTTGAAATATGACAAGGAGATGTTGTCCATAATGCATGCATTGGCCAAATTCAGATAGTATCTGGTGGGGAACCGATTTAAAGTAAAGAGTGACCATAATAGCCTGAGGTTCGTCATGGAGCAAAAAGAATTGAGTGAGGTAGAAAAAGTGGATAAGCAAGTTGCACGCCTACGACTTCGAGATAGAGTATATCAAGGGCAAGAACAACATAGTGGATGATGCTCTATCGAGAATTCCCCTCACTTTCTCACTCATAGAGATGACAAATGATTGGAAGTTGTCGCTGCTAGTGGAGTGTTCAAAGAATAAATTTCCTTGTGAAATTCTGGACGAATTGATTCGTGATGATAGGTACCGAGTTATGAATGACATTATTTACTATAAGGACAGAATCTATCTTTTGCCGGAATCAAAACTCAGAGAGAATCATGCAGACAACTCACAATGCACCCTTAGCAGGACATCTAGGATATCTAAAGACCTACAAGAAGATTAGGGAGATGTTCATCTAGAAAGGCCTCAAGATGGATGTGTTGAGATTTGTGAGGGTGTGCAACACTTGCCAACAAAACAAGACAGAGCACACTCATCCAACAAGTTTACTGCTATGTTGCCAGGAAACGTGGGTGCGGGGACGGGGACGGGGACGGGGACGGCATTTTTGGAAACTGGGTGCGTGGGTTCGTCGGGTAATATAATAATATTAAATTTTATTATTTTAATAATTATATTTTATAAATTTTAATTTATAAATTTATAATATAATATATATGAAATTTGAATTTGTATATTTTTTCAACTTTAAACAAGAAAACTTTAATCATTTAAACATGCACATTGCACATCATTGAACATTCAACATTTGTCATTAACATTGAAATTTCAAAAACTATCACCAAAAAACTGTTCATTGTTTAAACTTTACATATTAACATGAATCATGATATTAATTACATTAGTACATTCAAAATTTGCCTTAAAAGTTTAAAACATCTTCAAACATGAACTAGGAAATTTTAAAATGCTAAAATAAAAATACTAAATAGGCTAATAGCTAAAGCCTAAGGAACAATGGCTTCCTCAAGCCATGTCTTCAACATCCATGTCATCAACATCACTTAGATCTTCAGCTAGCATGTTCTCCAGGTAGGAATCACTCTCATCTTCCGGCTCTTGCTCATCCATAGCAATTGAAGGTAGCTCAATAAGGCCATCTGGTTGTATCTCCTCGTCCACACATGATGCATCATCTATGTGTTGGTCCCATCTCTTGAAAGGACCCTCCTTGTACCCAGGGTCTTTTCGAGATATGAGACGAAGTGTGCTATGAATGTACACTAAGTTTTCTGCCTTCTTTGAACCCAACCTATTTCTCTTTACTGAATGAATAAAGGCATACGTGCTCCAATTCCTCTCACAAGATGAAGAACTAGCTACCTGAAATATTAGGGGGAGCCCATTAAATTAGTTATAAACTTATAATTTTAAAAATAAAAACTAAAACTAAAACTAAAATGAAAATTTCAAAATTTAAAAATTAAAATTAATTTCCTATATTTAATTGAGAATTTTTCAAATTTTGAGTAAGATGAGGAACTACAAATTAGCTACCTGTCCAAGTAACCGTATGGCAAATTGCTGCAACTCAGGAGCATCAACACCATGAAGCCACCACCAATCAATTGGATCCTTCTTCTTGCGTCTATCTGCTAAAGATGCATGTGAACCAAAGACACCTCGGCCACGTGAAAATTGGGCAAACTGAGATCGTATGTCAGAGGCTTCTTCTGTATTACCATAAATTTTCTTGACAGCGTTCAAGAATCCTTTGAACACCTCTCTATCTTGGGATGGAGGCCTCCTTCCTGTTGTGGGATCATACCATTTTGGATTAACTGCATAAGCTGCCATATGAAGAGGGGTGTTCAGTTTATTCCAACGCCCATGTATAAACTCTTTCAGTTGTGGCCATAAAGTAGGATCCTTCCTATCTGTGATGGTTTGGATCCGCTCACACATGGAGTCCATGTTCTCATAAATCTCACCTAAACATGGACCATCTGTGTCTGCATAGCGGATCATATCACAAATTGGTTCTATAATTTCCACAACAAATTTGGCATCAACCCAAAAATGATCATTCAAAATCAACCTCTTCACCTCCAAAGCTACATCTGAGGTAGATAACCTCCACTGTTCCCACATGTCACTGACGACTGTGGCAGATAAAGCCTCCTTCATCTCCACAAGCCGCCTAAGTAAAATGTAGTAAGTTGTAAATCTGGTATCTGCTGGTTTAAGAAGCTCCATTTTTGCATACTTGCGGTAAATGGCTTGTGACTGATGATGGTTGCATATAAACATTTGAATTTTGCGGCCATTTTCAATTAATTCTTGAATCCATTCAATTTTGCCAATGTCCTTCAATGCATTATTCATAGCATGCACAGCACATGGTGTCCAAAAAATATGCCTGAGTACATCAAGGACAAAATTAAAATATTAATAAATCAAAATGTTTATGTAATCAAGGACTAAAGTTAAAAAATTTAAAAATGTAATTTATAATTATCATTTATGATTTAAGTAATTTAAATATAAGATAAATCAAACTTGAAAGTTGAAACTTGTCACTTACTTGTACTCCTTCTGAACCATTGCTCCTGCTGCTTTGCACACTGGAGCTGCATCAGTAATAACTTGAACAACATTGGATGGCCCCACCTCTGCTATGGCATCACATAATTGGTCTTTTAAGAACATAGCGTTCTTTTCTTGACCAGAACAATCAATCGCCCTGAGAAAATAAGGCCCAGACATGGAAGAGACAATGATGTTTATTAATGGACGATTCCTACAATCAGTCCATCCATCCATGACAATGGAGCATCCATCTACACTCCAAGATGCCTTCAAGGGTGCCATTGCCCTCTCAAGACGGGCTTTCTCCTTGTCCACCAATACAGTTCGAAGCTTTTCATAACCAGGAGCTTTATACCCTTGAGGTCCATCATTGATAGCACGAACCATTTGCTCAAAATATGGGGAACGAGCTGCATTAAAGGGAATGCCACATGCAAGAAAAATTCTTGCTATTGCAAGATCAACACCCTCCCTACCTTTCACATCAAACATGTCATAAAGGCCACCAAGTTTAGGCTTCTTGTGTGCTTGAGTGGTAGTGCTTTTTGATGCTCTTGTTGACACTGACACATGCTCATCACCAGTTTCAACTTCATCATCAAATGGGAATTCTTCTTCATTTGAATCATCATTTTCAGTCACATTGTGAGATGGCCTAGAGATCTCTTTGCCTGCCTTACCATCAGCCTTTTGTTGCTCTTTTTGTGCACTAGGGAGTCTAGTGGGATCATTTGGGTCTCCAGTGCAAGCATCAACACCCTTCCTTGCTATCTGCATAAAATGAGCTTTAACTTTGGTATAGCTCCCTTTCCATTCAAGCTGACATAAAGTGCATTTTATTGTTGCTGTCCCCCCAGCGCCTTTTGGAGGTTTTTGCCTATCCACATATTTCCACAGTGGATATTGTGGACTTGCTGAAGACATTTTTTATTTTGCAAATTTTGGAAGACAATTTGAATCTGTTTAACAAAATTCAAAGTAAAATTATTATTATTAATAGAACATTAGATGTTAAAACTTAAAACTTAAAAGTTAAAAGTTAAAACTTAATAATATTAATATATATTAATGAGAGTCTACAGCCTACAGCCTAAGCTATATTTTATGACAGGCTACAGCCTACAGCATAACATTCTTTTCTACAGCCTACAGCCTACAGCATAACAGGCTACAGCCTACAGCATAACATCCATCTAACCCCAGGTCTGATTTCTGCATGATAGGCATCAGTCCCAAATTGTCCTTTTTAATTGGCTTCTGTTCTTAGTACTTACATTCTCTACAACTCAAGCATTTCTGTATTTGTAAATTTAACAAGTCTCATGGTAGGATACTAGTAAAGTTCTACTTCAGGGAGTACTCTGAATGCAGTTTTTATACCTTCTAGGAAAGTGAACCAAACTACTGGCATCTCAAGTTCAACATTTTACCCAAGGAGTAGGTGGAAGCACGTTATTCCATCCTTGTTAAAAGGTACCAATACGAAAGTTTAAAATTATATAATCTTTTGCAAAATAACATTTAGATCATAGTTATCAGTTTCCAAAAGTTCAGTAGGTTTCAAAAAGTTTAGGATTTCAAATAAAATTTGTAGGGTTGAAGAAAGGTGCAGAAATATGTAACCTACAAAGTACAAAATCATACTTCTAAATGATAGACCACCAGGAGCTTGACTGACAGATTCAGAGCGGGTAGTGATATTCCCTTCAGCAGGGTTCAATTCCCTCCCAAGTGTATGGATTCTGGAATGTTTCACCCCATGAAATAGTGGCATTGTCACAGACATTAAATAGGGCCACATATGGCATTTGTCATACGATGCAGCAACGCATCCCACCTTTTGACAGGTATTGGCACCTGAGTGTAAGGAAACATCCTGTGATACACTTTCATACTTCTAATGATACGTATTACCCAGAAATTAAAATTATCAACAGTGAAGTAGTTTGACCTTCAAAAATCATCTCAGACAATTCTGATGCCTGCCATGTTCAGGCTAATTCTAATACTTAGAAAATTTAAATTAATTAATTAAAAGGAATACAGAAATAAATACAGAAAAGAGAAAAAGTGCAACAGTGAACACCTAACCAGCTAGCAACTATATTATTTATGATGTCCAGGATGAGTAAAAGGCACTAACAGTGACAGAGTAAAGGGAAGACTGTTAATGCCACCCACCTCGGATCAAATGCGGGATAACCCCGTGGACGAAAAAATTGGGGGTTAAAGCGGCAACGCAAAGTATTTAACCATGTTTATATAGAGAGAGAGACTCCACCGAACATGAAATATAACCGTCAATTTGTTATACAGAAATTAAACATGACAGATTATGATATAATCATATACGACAATCTGCCAAATATCAAATATGGCAATCCAGATCGTTGGACCGAACCCAAAGTAAGGAAAAATATCCCATTTTTCTGCAGAAGTCCCAACGTCGCTCTCTAATTATTTGACGGCATTATTTGCACAGACTTACAGTAAATTTTAAAATTTAAAACATCGTGTAAATTACTAAATACCTGCAGCCTGCGTGTAAATCACTCGTATCAGCCTTCAGGTATGTCACGGTGCTCTGCCGGTATCAGTCTGCAAGTAAAATCACTCACGGTGCTCTGCCGGTATCAGTCTGCAAGGTAAATCACTCACGGTGCTCTGCCCCCGCCAAGACACTGCTCTGTTCTCTGCTGGGCACTTGCGTAAACTTCAGTCTTCAAATGACTAGGTAAAACTAAGTCATAAACTCTAAACTTTAAAGATTTAGGGTTTTAACTTTTATTTTTTACTTTTGTTATAAATTTAAAATATTTAATTTTTAATTTTAATTTCAATAAAAAAATTTTATTTGAAAATTAAATTTTTTAATTTTAATTTTTAAATATAATTTTTTAATGAAGAACCCGAAGAACCCATGTTGAAGAACCCCGAAGAACCCAGTGAAGAACCCGAAGAACCCGAAGAACCCGTCCTGAAGAACCCGAAGAACCCGAAGAACCCAAGAACCCAAGTACCCGAAGAACCCAAGAACCCAAGAACCCGTCAAAGGAAAAGAACCCAAATTTTTTTTTTGAAGAACCCGGTTCTTCATAGAAGAACCCGGTTCTTCTGGGTGCGTTTGGGAAGAACCCGTACCCGAATCCGGTACTTGGGTGCGGGAACCCGGTGCGGGTACGCGAACCCGACTCCCGGGTGCGGGTACCTGTGCAACACAGGTTTACTGCAACCCCTCCCCATCCCAGAGCATAAATAGGAGAGCGTTTCCATGGACTTTATCATTGGCTTACCTCTGGTGCAGGGCAACAATTGCATATATGTGGTGGTAGATTGACTCTCAAAATTTGCCCATTTCTTTGCCATATCGTCAAAATATTCAACTTCGTAGGTGGTCGAGTTGTTTTTCAAGGTCTTAAGATTGCATTGGTTATCGAAGACCAGTGTCAGTGATAAAGATAGCGGGTTCATGGGTGACTTCTAGCAGAAGCTTTTCAGACTTGTGGGGGCTGAGCTAACTCTGAGCACTAGTTATAACCTACAGACTAATGGGCAGACAGAGATAGTCAACAAGTGGATGGAAGACTATCTTAGGAATTATGTGACCGACCAACAAAAGGCATGGGTGAAGTGGTTGCATTTGGGAGAGCATTGCTACAATACCACTTTCCACATGTCCATTAGCATGACTCCCTTTAGAGCATTATATGGATATGATACCTTGACTTTTGTAGATAGGATATTTGGGGACAATCGGGTGCCACTGGCCAAAGACTAGATCCAGGAGAGCCATGATATTTTAAAAGTCCTCAAGGACAATTTACATATGGCTCAGAGTTAATAGAAATTATATGCAGACATGCATAGGGGTCGAGCACAACTTTGAAGTGGGAGATATGGTGTACCGCTGTCTTCAACGCTATAGACAGTCATTTCTGAAAGCCAAAGGGGCGGAAAAGTTGAAACCCAAGTTCTATGGGCCATTCAATATTTTGAGGCAAGTAGAAGTGGCCTGTGAACTTGAGCTTCCAGAAGGATGTAAAATTCAAAATGTCTTTCATGTCTCGTGCCTCAAAAAGACCTTGGGGCAACATGTTGTTGTTTACACAAAATTCCAACCATTGGATGAGGAAGGAAAATTGATCTTGGTTCCTGAAAAGATCCTTGATACAAGGTAGAGGAAGCCGTGAAATAGGACAATCAAGGAGCATTTGGTAAAATGGAAAGATTTACTAGTAGAAAATGCTACCTAGGAAGGTGCATAGGTGCCCAAACACCCTGAATTGAAATTGCTTAAGGACAAACAATCTTGGGCTGGGAGGATTGTAATGTCCCTGACCACTTAGCAAGCTTATGACGAAATCTGCTAGCCTAGAGTGGTTCCCATAGGCTAAAGCAGGGAAATATTTAATAAAAGGGACTTACATTGCCTAAGGAAAACATTATAACGTCTCAAAAGGAGAAATGGTGATATTCCTTAGGCAAGTGAAAAGTCACTTTAACTTTATAAAGTGAAATATTATAAAGCGACTTTATAAAAGTTGATTTAATAAAAGGGAAGGTGAAAATGTGACTCTAATCACATAAAAGAAGGAAAATGAGGAGACTCTCCTCATTCGTGCTTTGTGAGTTTGGAGAAAGAGTTTTTGGAGAGTTTTCTTAAGGAGAAACTTAGGGTTTTGGAACCCTAGCCACCATAGGAGACTTCAGTGTTGAAACTAGACACCTTAGTTTGGATTTGAGAGTGAAATCACTCAGATGTCACCACTGAGCTTCAGGAGTAAAAAGTTTTCAGTGAATAAGGGGTTATTGAGGTGTTATTAGTTGATTTTATTCACTGATATCGTGTTTTTCATAAATCTTTCTCACAAGTGATGGCCATGGACAAATATGGAAGTTTTGTGTAAGAAAATAGGGGCCATTAAGGAGTGCAGGCACCAGACACAAGTGTGAACAAGTTCCTCTGGCTGCTAGTCAGAATCTCTCACTGTTCTAGGGTCTGAGTTGGAGAGGAAAGACAGCACGAATTTGCTGGGTTATATGCTGGGAGGCTACAGTTGATAAGTCGGGTTCCTCAAGGAGAAATAAAATTGAGTGCCCACATTCTTGTGCTGGACGAGATAACCATTTGTGAGCTGAACACTTGTTATCCAAGGCCGAGTCCTCTCTGTTTAGGCTTCATAACACTCCTGTACGTTACTGCTGGGTATTCACTACAAAGGGTTTGATTGCTGAAGAATATATTGACGTTGTGGTAGCTCATGCCTCTGCTGGATGATATTGTCAGTTTATAAACAGGCCATAGACTCTCCTTTCTGTGTGGACGAAGAGAACATTAAACTGGAATGAGTTGAGCTGGGTTATATTCATTCCTTCAGATCTGCGTAGAGTCCCTTCCCACAGTCAACAGTGGTGTTGTTGCATTTATCGAGGCTGAAAACATTGAGTAAAGCGTAGCTGGCCCCATCCTCATCTTGGCTGACTTTGGAGGCTGTCTCATTGTGGCAGAAATTCCTAGGTTTATCCACTCCATTATTCTATATGCATTACATACTGAATTTGTAAAGAAGTAAAGTGAAGAACAGTTCCAGTTTATTTGCACTTTGCATATATATATATATATATGAGAATTTTCTCAGCATTAAATAAATTAGTTTGAGTTCCTGGAGTGTCATATTTGGTTTATTGTTGTTCACCGTGATCATCTTCCCTGAATTAAATTATAAGAAATCACCTACAGCAGAGTATAACTAAACTGTTTGACTAAAGTCTTCATTGGGAGAACATAACAAAACTCAGAAATTTTGATGGAGGAACCTTACACTATATCCTAGCCTTCATATAGTTAGATTTACTAATTTGGCAGCAGGGTCGTTTATACAGAATAGTCCGAAGGAGACTTTAAATTCAGGAATTTGGCTTTTTGGAGATACAGGACCGTAAAATGACCTTGTTTTGGGAAGATTCATGGCAATCACATTTACCTCGTTTTTTTTTTTCCGGAGTGAGCCAGCTTGCATCATATCCCACAGGAAGTTTGGAAAACAGTAGACTGTTATAGGGAGGATCATTATACTATGGCTAGCAGAGGAATGTTTAAAGAGAGATTGAAACATTCCTCAAATTGGGCTATTGGATTTGTGGATAATATATTACTTAGGGACACAGTAGCAGACAGAATATTATGGAACATAATTTAGGATTCATGCTATGGATGAATATAAAAGCTTTCATATGATTAGCAGAGAAAAATAACATCCTAACATAGGTCAGTCTTTGGAAAATGGGATATCATGGTCTGTTCTATTGTGTCTTTTGTGATGTATCTAGGGCATATGCAGATCACATATTGATGTATAACTTTTTTCCAGCTGTGATCGTTTCTTCTACAGGGTGTTGATTAACAAATCTTCTCTTACAATTTTGTGTAATATAAATTGTTTTGTCATAATTAGTGTTCTTATGTTTAAATTAATGACCAGGCTAATGAATATTAAGATAAAAAGGTTTCATGCTTTAGTCTTGAATCTAGAAAGTTAATGATAGACAAATTGTTTGTCTCATGGCCATTAAAATATGTTCTGTTCATCCGACCTTCATTCTATTTCTTGGTCTAAGACATCCACTTTGGAGGATGCTCTCCATACTGATTTAAAGATAAAAAGGTGCTGCATGCTTTGTTTCTTTTAGTCATTTCCTTTTTACATTTCAGTTTGTTGTTATGAGATTGAAATATGGAATGTTGTTCTTATTATGAAAAAGGGGCCAAAAATATCTGTCTTGGAATGTGCTCGGTAGTTCAATTCATGACTCACATGTTAGGTGCCTTCTGTCACTGATAGTGAAGTGTCTGAAATGGCTTTTACAGTTTTCTGATAAAAAACTTTATATCAGGTATTCTTTTCCTTCTCAGTGTTCGGGGCTGTGGAAGCCTTACGGAACGCCATTCTTAGCAAGCCTAAGAGATGATATTCGCACCGGAGCTGATATTCATTCGATCGTTCAGACTTTGCTTGCCCCCATGTTGAGGACGAAAAACTTCTCATCCTCGGATAATGTAAAAAATGTGAAAGGATTTGGGAGCAAGTTGGCGGCAGATCAGAATGCCAAGGAAATAACCAAGTCATTGATTTCAAACAATGGGTCTTTAGATGCTTCTGTTGAAAGCTCATCAAATTATGCTGATAAGTGTATAGATAATGGTCATTTGCAGAGAAATTTGGCTTTTCAGCTATGGTTGGTAGATGACAAGAGTGTGACTAAAGAGGTTTCTATCACAGAAGATAAACCAATTTCGATATCAAATACATGTGCAAGGGTTCAAGTCTTTATAGACTGGTCAGAGAAAGAATTAGAGAAGTACGATACACATTATCTTGAAATTCTACCTGAAGTCTTCAAATCTGGATTTACATCGAAAAAAGCAAGGCATGATTCTATTTCATTGTATACATGTTTGGAGGCTTTCTTACGGGAAGAGCCATTAGTGCCTGAAGAGATGTGGTAAGTAGAATCTTTCTTCCAATGAAACGTTGTTTCCTTTCTCAAATCAAATTTTCATAGATAAGGAAAATTCAAATAACTTTTTATTTTTTTTCATACAATAGTAGATGAGTTTTGTAAATACGTTCGATGTATCTACCAGATTTTTTCTTTTCTAATCTCAGGATACATGCATACAGGTATTGTCCCTGCTGTAAGGAGCATCGCCAGGCTAGCAAAAAGTTGGATTTGTGGAGGTTGCCTGAAGTTCTAGTAGTTCATCTGAAGAGGTTTTTATACAGCCGGTCTATGAAACATAAACTAGAAACGTTTGTGAACTTTCCTATTCATGACTTTGACCTGACAAGATATGTTGCAAGGAAGAATGGACTTCAGAGGCATCTTTATGAACTTTATGCTGTTAGTAATCATTACGGCAGCATGGGAAGTGGTCATTATACTGCTCATGTTAAGGTAAATATTCCGAAGTGACGGATCACTTGATCTTCCCCCTCTTTCTTTGGATTTCCCGCTTGTTGAAATAAACTTTTTGTTCGGGAAATTTGACAAATTTTTTTTATCTAGTGAAATGATCATTGGCTACATTACACGATGTTACTAGATGTAGTTTTTTGACAGTTGTGTCTTTATAGGCCCCTGCACCTTATCCTTTAGGGAATTGTACGATTCACCATGCAGATTCCATGATGTAGATAGCACATATTTTCATTTCTATGCTTGAAAAAGAAGAAAACCTTGCTTTTCTTGTAGTCTTTGGAAATTTGTGCTTGTTTATTTTAGAAACTACAGTTAATATTAAAAATGTTCTGTTCTCATTTTCTGCAGCTTATTGATGAGAATAGGTGGTATAATTTTGATGATAGCCATGTCTCTCCCATTAGTGAGGATGAGATAAAGACATCGGCAGCTTATGTACTTTTTTATAGAAAAGTAAAACTTGAAGATGGTTCAATGAGTAATGGAGCGCACTCATATGCAAACCATGGCAATTTTGGGTTCAGAAAATAATAGAGTACAGGACACATTTGAAACGATATTTTTAAATGCTGGGATATTGTCCCTGCTGTCTGCTCTACGACAGAAGTGCCTGATGATCAATATGTTCATCTATATCTTGGTTCAAGTTTCTCCATTTATGTAATGTGATGCAATCAAGAAATCTGCAGTTGATATATTTGGCAGTGTTGAATCCAATGGAAAACTACCTTGCCGTGGTTCACTTAGCTGGAACACAACTTTTCTGCTTGTCTATTCCATATTGCCATCTTCAAAGAATCGATGTCCCTACCAAGGACATTTTATGGAAGGATATTACTTCTATTGTGCCTAATGCATTGATATCCCATTCCTTCTGGAAGCCAAATATATGGTGATGAGGTTGCTGCTTCACTAGTGGCAATTGGTTGTATGTTTCATTTATCTTCGCGGCATAGGTCTTCTAAAGAAAAGTTTCTGGTCACCTTCGAGGTAAAAGCCATTCAGGATATTATGTAAACGTTATCTAGTAATTTGCCATTTTATGAGATAAATTTTGATTACTTTCTCTGATGAATGAATACCTAGAGGATCGAAGAACTTGCAGTATGAGCTCAAAGTGTCCTGGGCATGGCCAATCTAAGATAAGCTGCATATGATGTTTGTCCATGTGAGGAATCGGATTATGTAAAAAATGATTTGAATTATCAATGGTTCTGTTATTTCATGTCCGTGATCATTTGTACCACCATAATAAGTACAATTACCTGCAATGTGAATCATATGAGAGCATTGCTGAATGTTGATTCGTTTCTATTAGCAATATCTTAGAGCTAAGGTTTCTGGTGCGTGCTTTAAAGATTGGTTATAAATATGTCATCTTTTCATTTATTATATATAGGTTACGTTGTTAGTCAAATAGTTGACTATATGATAGCAAGTCATGCTTTGGAACAAATGTTTGACGCTTGGAAAAGTTGCAGGAATCATGGAGGGTACGACATAGAAACATCACCCCCACTAAAATAAGAAATGTGGTATTTAGAAAATACGATGACGTGTAACTGTTTCAGAAAAAATATATTTTTAATAGCTCATTATCTTGCAAATTTGAATAAAATGACTAGGAAACAGAGAATGATTTTAGACTTTGTTCAAAATTATTTTGGGTCCCATGTATTTTTAAGCGCATTTGTGGCCCTGAAACACATATTGTTGGGTTGATAAACAGTTGTTGATAAACACTGTTTGGTCCAATTTTTTTTGGAAACACATGCTCACAGTTTTGGGGTGTGTTTTCAAATTGGGCAGTGGAATTGTAAAAACATCTCATTTTGGAATGTGATGGTTTCAGAGACATTAGAGACAGTTACAACAGTATGTTAACATCGGTTCCTTGGCATTGTCTTTTCAGTGAGGGAACTGTTAGAAGGTTGGGCCAGCTCATCATTAATTTGAATAATAGGAGGATTGAATTTCAAAAGGCAAAAAAAGGGAAGCTATTGGTCCCATAGATTATAACTAGTCTTGTGGACGTTAAAATTTCATTTCATTAAATCTTTGAACTTTTGAAATGTTTTGGGATGTTTTCCAACCATTTTGAAACATCTTTTTGCATGTTTCGCTCTAGACTTTTTTTTAGGGAGTGGGCGGGGCACATTTCATGTCACTTAGATGTTAGAATACTGTTTTTCTCATGAAATTGTAATGGCTATCTAGCCAATCACTAGTATTAAAAAAGATGCAATAAGATGATATCTGGAACTCACTGTTTTAATAGTGGGGGTATCTATTTCTCCTTGATAGCAGGCGCCTTGGGGATTGCTAAATGTCGGGTCACTCTGATGTTAGGATATTGTTTTTCTGATGAAATTGTAATGGCTATCTAGCCAATCGCTAGTATTAACACGGATGCAATAAGATGATTTTTGGAACTCACTGGTTTAATAGTGGGGGTACTTATTTCTCGATAGCAAGTGTCTCAGGGATTGCTAGATGTGCTAATTATACAAGTAAATTTGTTTACTATGTGGCTTAGCTTTTAGAAGAGATGCTCATGCGCAAGAACTAACACAAGGAAGCAAACCTTATCCATTTATATGTGGGTCCATGAATTGACAAGCCTATTTTCTATTCATTGAGAATTTAGGGTGCATAAGTAGATGGATAGAAGGCTAGGTTGCAAGTGGTTTTTCAAGTTGTGCGGGTCTAGAATGATTGTTTTTGTTGCCCCTTGTAGACAATATCTAGGCAAGACACTGTGTCAAGGCATCATGATGTGAGGGTTTGAAAGAAAAACGATTGTAACGGCTTGTTGCTTTAAATATAAAGAACAATTCCCAAAGGCCTGCTCTCAACCCTGATAGATATCAATAAATTGAAAATGATGGAAGGAAGAGTATAGGAATATAACAAACAACCTTATACTCCACCTGAATATATCAACTATCTGGTATAGAAAGAAAGCATACAAAATAACATTCTAGTAGCTCAACAAAAGAGCATATCTCAATTATATGAAATTAGGGCAACAATCAATGAGTGAAGAGGGATAATACATCCAACTTGTTTATACTATAATGTTAGTGTCCAAAACCCCCAAATTTCTTTCAGCAAAGATGTAACATCCCATCGAGGGAGATTAACTATAATAGTGGTTTGCTTTCTTCTTTGTCAAGCCTTTGATATTCTATGTTGTTGAGATGAAAGGTGTGAGCTGTGCATGCGTTTTGGAAGGAGCGGATCAGGTTCATGGTTGATCTGGGATTAAGGAGAATCATGGAGGTTGAAGAGTTTGTTGACTATGAGCTAGAGGAGATCGGGGATGGGTTAATCTCGGTAACTACCCCAGAATTCCTGTCAAAATCAGTTGGAGCCATCTATGTGGACATTGAGGGTTTTTTTTTTTGATTTCTCAAGCCTTACCTACATCTCTCAATGGTTGAGGCTTGGGGTCTGGTTGTGTTGAAATGTGTAACTAGGTCCAGTCTTCATAATATCTATTATAATCATGATTTTATATATTTGATATTAAAGAGAATAAATTTACTTTGTCATTCTTGATGCATGGTTTTCATGCTTAAGATAAATTTATTTATAGGTCAAGCACCCATTGAGTGTTTCTAGGTTTGTCATAAAGTTATGAAGTCAAAAGAGTCATTGTCATACATGTAAGACCCTTTTTGGAATGTTGTATCTTGTAAAGATTTTTTTTGTAAAGTCAAAAGTGTCAAAAACCCTACAAGACCTTGTCAAAGAAGTTGGTCTACAAGAAGGATCAAGTCGGCCTTATGGGCAACAATTTGACCTCCTAAGAAGCCTATAAATAAGGGAACATCGACTTCATTCATTCAAGCAAGAAAACAAGTTCGATCTCCTCAAGAAA
Organism: Pinus taeda; assembly: GCA_000404065.3. NCBI lineage: Eukaryota > Viridiplantae > Streptophyta > Pinopsida > Pinales > Pinaceae > Pinus > Pinus taeda. The sequence continues at coordinate 255,831 of APFE031117490.1, forward strand.
GAAGTTGGAAAAGGATGAAGATCAAGGAAACAAAGTAAGAGGAGCAAGATCAAAGTTCTGGACCTCTCTCTCTCATGTTAGAGTTTCTAAGTTAGTTGCTAGATTGAAATTGCAGAAGTTGCTAGGGAAGTCAAAGTTATTGAAGAAAGTTGTTGGGAAGTCAAAGTTGCTGCTAGGTCAAAAATTGCAAGAAGGTGGAAGTTGTTGGGTTGAAACTGCTGGAAGCTACTAGGTCAAAGTAGCTGGAATGAAAAGTTTATCAAGAAGGAGAAGTATGACTTGGTATTGGAGGGGTCTTTGACAAGGGTCTTAGGTCTTGGAATTCGTCATCTGATCATTCTATAAGAAGAGAATAATTCTTGTGGGTTTTCCTCTTAAGATGAGAGATTTTGGCCTTGCCTTGCAGCCTATATTTTGTGTCCTCTTGTCTCATTGATCTTCATTGTTTGGTAGCTATTTAATGATAATAAACACAATAATAATCAAGAGAAAGTAGAAGCTACTCAAGTTGAGTAAAAATACATCACACATAGTTATCAAAGTAAAATAAATCACTTAATCTAGTTGCCCCTAGATTTCTCAACATGGCTTTAGAGCTAAGGTGACTACAACAAGAAGAGGAGGCAACTTGAAGATCAAATCACTGAAGAAGGATACGTAAGTGCCAAGCACAAGGAAATCATTAAGGAGGACTAAAGAAGCACCAAGGAGGAGTACTCATCTCAAGGATCACATCATCACATGGAGAAGAAGACCTTAAGGACCTTACCTCCACTCAAAGAAAGGACTTCACTTTTGAAGCATTTTGAAGCCTTCATATTCTACATTTCTACATCTTAAGAAATCAAGTAGAAGCATTGCCATCATCATCAAAGAAATCAAGGTGATCTTCCTCTCTTTGAAGAAAGGGTCACATCTCAAGCATATCATCTAGCAAAGAATTATTGTCATCATTAAAGAAGGAAGACATCATCAAGGAAGCAATCATCTCCAAGAAGGCATCTTCAATTGTTATCATCATCAAGAAGACATCAAGTTGAATATATCATCAACAAAGAAGCATCTTCACTTGACGAGTAAGTATCTTTATATTTGTGTCTAAATCTATTATCAACGTGATTTCATTATGCAAGAAAAGCAAAAACTCGTTGGGTCATCAAATTTCCTTGCATGGGAGAAGAGGATAGATTTGATCCTCATAGGGAATGAATTTATTGAATATGTTAAGGGTTCAATCTCCAAACCATCACAAGAGAAATCTCAAGCACTATTGAAGTACATGAAAGGAGAAATAAGGGCTCAAAGAATCCTCATAGAATCAATCAAGGATTTTGAAGATATCTATGAAATGTTGTTAGGATTGTTCTCCGTAAGAACTACATGAGAAGTTATATCATTGAGAACCAAATTATACAAAATGAAGGTATCTAAGGATGAAAGAGTAGTCTCATACCTTATGACAATATCCCAAATAAGAAATCAACTACAAGAACTAGGAGAAATAATGTTTGATAAAGATATGCCCATAGTTGTGCTTATTGCACTACCCGATGAAAGGGGAGACTTTATATCAAGTGTTGAAATTTGGTACCGGAGGACAGGTGGCTCCCTAAGGCTTTGATCTTTGGCCTAGGGAAAAGTGTCCAAAAGAATTTAATTTTTCCCTTAAAGCGATTTTATAATTTTTATAAAGTTAAATCTAATTTAAAAGTGACTTTAAGTGATAAAGTTACTAAAGTCTAATTTTAAAGTGACTTTAATAAAGTCAATGTAAAATTAGAAAGGAAAAGTGACTTTGGAAATAAATCACTAAATGGGTCCTTATTAAAGTGGGGAGAATTAAAAAAATAGAAAGTGAGATTTAAATGAGCATTTATTCTCAGCCCTTGATTTCAATCTATTTCAGCCATTGGATTTAGGGATCACCAAAAAGTCACTTGCGGTTAGATTAAAGGAGGAAAATGAGGAAAAGGTCATTCATTCTTTCATGGGCAGATTGAGAGAAAGAGAGCAAGGGAGATTTCTGGACAGGGAGGAGGAGACAACAGCTTGGCACACATTCCAAGGCAGTAGTTTAGCAAATCCATACCACTGAGTTAGCACAGTGAAAGACAGATTTTGGCACGATTTTTTAGAAATCCGTACCGCTGTTTGCACAGAAATCAAGGAGCAGTTTGCTGGCACATTTTCCAAGGAACGCTGTACAACAAGTGGCTATATCTTTTGCATGCAAATCAAGGCAAAATCCGTACAACATCGCTGGGTTTTTCTGCATGCAAATCGAGGTCCGTACAACATATTTATGGCAGATTGACACGCATTCCTAGGCAAGTCGTACAACAACATTTAACGTTGAAAGTGGGCACGAAAATCGAGGAGGCCGTACAACGTTTATTGCTGTCTTGTTTTGCTGTTTGCAAGTATTTTCCAGCGTGCTGTAAGGCATGGAAAACGAGATAAGTTGTAAAAGTTTGTTTGCTGATTTTTTTGCTGAATATTTCTCACTGTAAAAAGACATTTTTTTTTTTTTTGTTAGAAATAAGAAAGAGCTCTCGAACTGGTTTTCCCCAAGAGTTGTAAGGGGTTTTTCTAGGGTCACATTGACAAAAAATTACTGTGTTCAAATGTGTTAAATCGCTGTTTGTACCTGCTGATTTTTATTTATGTATTTTTCAGCATTCTGTAGAATTTCCAGAATTTGTGTTTTGAGCAAAATTTATTTTTTCCAGTGTTGAATGTATGGATATGGGAATTGGCATTTAACTATATGGGAGAAATACGATGAAACTGAAAACCGAGGTGGGAAATGATAAATTTTTACATGGTATTAGAGCTTGAGTGTTGAAGTGCAGTTTGAGACCAAGGAGGAAAATTACAGCCTGCTGTTTTTTCACTCAGAAAATTCCAGCACGCTGATTTTTCAAAAAACACTTTTATTTTTACTACAACAATGTTATTTTTCAGTTTTAGGACAGCATGATGTCATTGGGATTGAGGGTGGAGGATAGGTTGGATGGGCATACAAATTACAACATTTGGGATGAGAGAATGCAGAGTATCTTTGAGGAGGCAGAAGTCTGGGATATCATGGTGCATAACACATAAAACCCTGTTGTTGTGCCTACTGATGCTACTCAGTTGGCTGAGTATAATAAAAAGAACAACAAGGGCAAGAGACTGATTCTAGACGGAGTCAAAGACCATTACATTCCTCATGTGAGAGGAAAGAGAAATGCTCATGAGATGTGGACAACATTGTCCAATCTCTACCAGAGTACCAATGAGAACCAGAAAATGGACCTGAAGGAGAAGTTGAAGACTATTAAGATGGGTAATGATAGTGCAGTTGGATATCTCACAAAAATTACTAATGTGAGAGATGAGTTGGCAGCAATTGGAGAGGCCATTCCACCCACTGAATTGGTGCGGATTGCAGTGAATGGCCTCCCCCATTCATAAATGAATTTTGCTGATGGGGTTTGTGCACGTGAGACCCTTCCGACTTGGGAGAGGTTTTGGGATGATTGCATTCAGACAGAGATCAGGAAAGGTCAGCTTGGGGCAGCCAAGCCAGTTGAGCAGGATGAGGATGTAGCACTGTCGGCAGGAGGCAAGAAAGGCAAAGGGAAGAAGCAGGCTTCCACAAGCAATGGTGGGGGCAAAGGCAAAGGTAAAGGTAAACGAGGTAACACACAAAAGGACTATTCTAAGGTGAAGTGTTGGAATTGTCAAAAGATGGGACACTATGCAGTTGTGTGTCCGGAGAAGAAGAAGAAGAAGGGGAAGAACTAGAGCGTGGCAACTTCAGCAGAGGTTGAGGACTTTGCAGTTCGTTTTGACTGGGAGTTTGGGTTCATTGCCTGTGAGTTCTCTAGTGCAGGATCACCTGCCACACAGGTTTAGAGGGAGCATGCTTTTCCCTCGATTAAGGAGCATCTTCGGGTATCTGGTATGTGGACAATGGGGCTTCACGTCACATGACAGGAGTCCGTGAAATACTTCTCAGAGCTTTCAGAGAGTTGCACTGATATGGAGGTAGTACTCGGTGATGACATAGTTGTTAAAGAAGTTGGTGTGGGGACACTGACATTTCAGAGGGAGTCCAAACCTCCCTTGAAGGTGTCAGATGTTCTTTATGTGCTAGGGATGAGGAAGAACCTCATATCCATCTCAGCTTTGGAGGACAGAGGATATGATGTACTGTTCAGGGGAGGACAGGTGTTGATGTATCCCAGGGGCACTCCAGCTAATTCAGCTAGAGTGATAGGTGTACGCCATGCAAAGGTGTACAAGTTTGCATTCCAGTCCCTTTTGGCATTGAGCAGTAGTACCGACAACAGAGCTAGCAGTTCTGAGCTGTGTGAGATTTGGCACCACAGGATGGGGCATATGTATCATGGAGCCTTGGGGACCTTGCGGGAGATCACTACAGGTGTGCCAGATTTCAGTACTGATCACTTTGATACTTGCAGAGGATGTGCGATGGGCAAGTTTGCCCCCCTTTTCCCAGCAGTGACAACAGAGTGACTGGGATACTTGATTTGATTCATTCCGTTGTGAGCGGTCGGATGTCTCATGTTTCCTTGAGTGGATATGAGTACTATGTTTTATTCATTGATGATCACTCCAGGAGGACCTGGATTTATTTCTTGAAGACCAAGAATGAGGTCTTCAAGTGGTTTCAGGAGTTTAGAGCTCTTGTGGAGACACAGACAGGTCGGAAGATCAAGTCCCTGAGGTCGGACAATGGGGGAGAGTACCACCCTTGGAGAGTTTCTTGACTATTGTGTGGAGGAAGGCATTAGGAGGGAGTTCACTGTTTCTTACGACCCCCAACAGAACGGGGTTGCGGAGAGGAAGAATAGATCCATCATAGGGGCTGCCAAAGCCATGTTACATGATCAGGGGTTGCCATTGTTCTTGTGGGCAGAGGCCTGCAACACCGCTGTTTATTTGCAGAACAGGAGTCTGCATTATGCCTTGGGGCACATGACTCCGGAGGAGGCTTTTTCTAGGAAGAAGCCTGATATTGGTCATCTTCGTATATTTGGGTGCATTACATACTCCTACATACCCAAGGAGAAGATGACCAAACTAGAGCCCACCGCAGAGAAGGGTATCCTTGTGGGCTACAGTGAGACCTCAAAGGCCTTTCGGATTTACATTCCTGCACAGAGGAAAGTTGTTGTCAGGCGGGATGTGAAGTTCGAGGAGGACAGGGCCTTTAGGAGGTCACATGAGTTAGAGTATTTGGATCAGCCAGACCCTCAGCAGTAGTTGAGTCAGTCGCAGGGATCCAGTGGGCAGGGATCAGGAGGATATGGAGGTACATCTATGAGGATGTCAGGTCTGTCAGTGAGCAGTGGCTCGACGAGCCAGAGGAGTGGCGCTCCAGGCAACATGCAGAGCAGTTCACTAGGGAGTCCACTGATGGACAGTTCACACAGTACATCAGCTTCTACAGGTTCAGGTGCAGGCAGGAGGATAATAGACAGGCAGTCAGGAGTTCAGGCTACTGATGGTGATGAGGAGGAGTTTCATTTTCCTATGGGAGAAGCATGTTCAGGGAAGAGGAAGCCCAAGTGGCTTCAGGACACCTTGAGAGATGCCACATCTGTTGCTGAGCCTAAGAGGCCCGTCAGAGAGAGTAGATCACTTGAGAGGTTTTGTAGCTATATGGCAATGGCTACTAGCGTCCTTGACTCTGAGCCTTCTAGCTATGAGGAGGCAGCTAGCCAGCAGGTCTGGAGAGAGGCCATGCAGGAGGAGTATTCTTCTATCATGAAGAATGATGTTTGGGAGGTGGTGCCGAGGCCTGAGGGCAAATCCGTGGTTACTTCTAGATGGATTTACAAGGTAAAGCATGCTGCAGATGGCAGCATTGAGAAATTCAAAGCGAGGTTTGTGGCTAGAGGTTCTCCCAGGTAGAGGGAGTTGATTATGAGGAGACCTTGCTCCCGTGGCTGATATACTTCATTGCTCCATTATATCGATAGCAGCAGAGATGGGTTGGAAGATCCACCAGATGGATGTGAAGACTACATTTGGTCAATGGCTTCATACAGAGAGGAGGTGTACATTGAGCAGCCACAGGGCTTTGAGGTGCATGGGAAGGAGTCCCATGTGTGCAGGACTGAAGAAGGCTCCTTTATGGCCTGAAGCAAGCTCCCAGAGCTTTGGTACTCCAGGATAGATACATACTTGCAGGGGATGGGTTTCACAAAGAGTGAGGCAGATCCAAACCTTTACTATATTATGATAGGTGAGGAGCCTCTCATTCTGGTGCTGTATGGGATGACTTGATCATTATAGGTGCAGAGAGACTCATAGAGCACTGCGAGAGAGATCTTGCGGCGGAGTTTGAGATGAAGGACATCGACTTGATGCATTACTTTTTGGGTTTGGAGGTGTGGCAGGAGGAGGGGCATTTCTTCCTGGGGTAGAAGTATATTGTGGACATCCTTGGCATATTCCACATGGAGGATATGTTCAGAAAGGAGCTGTGAAGCTGGAGTACATTCCCACTGATGAGCAGGTTGCAGATATTCTTACCAAAGCCTTACCACGGGGCAAGCATGTTTACTTCAGAGACAAGCTGCGTGTGGTGAGGAACACCTTCCTCGGTAAGAGGGAGTGTTGAAATTTGGTACCGGAGGACAGGTGGTACCCTAAGGCTTTGATCTTTGGCCTAGGGAAAAGTGTCCAAAAGAATTTAATTTTTCTCCTAAAGTGACTTTATAATTTTTATAAAGTTAAATCTAATTTAAAAGTGACTTTAAGTGATAAAGTTACTAAAGTCTAATTTTAAAGTGACTTTAATAAAGTCAAATGTAAAATTAGAAAGAAAAAGTGACTTTGGAAATAAATGACTAAATAGGTCTTTATTAAAGTGGGGTGAATTAAAAAAATATAAAGTGAGATTTAAATGAGCATTTAATTTCAGCCCTTGATCTCAATCTATTTCAACCATTGGATTTAGGGATCACCCAAAAGTCACTTAGGGTTAGATTAAAAGAGGAAAAGGTGGAAAAGGTCATTCATTCTTTCATGAGCAGATTGAGAGAAGGAGAGAAAGAGAGCAAGGGAGATTTCTGGACAGGGAGGAGAAAGAGACAGCAGCTTGGCAGACATTCCAAGGCAGCAGTTTAGCAAATCCATATAGCTGAGTTAGCACACAACGAAAGGTATATTTTGGCATGATTTTTGAGAAATTCGTACAGCTGTTTGCACAGAAATCGAGGGCAGTTTGCATAGAAATCGAGGAGCAGTTTGCTGGCACATTTTCCAAGGAAGGCCATACAAGTCATTGTACCTTTTGCACGCAAATCGAGGCAAAATCTGTACAACATATTGCTGGGTTTTTCTGCACGCAAATCAAAGTTTGTACAATGTATTTATGGCAGCTTGACATGCATTTCTAAGCAGGTCGTACAACAACATTTAAGGCTGAAAGTGGGCACAAAAATCGAGGAGGTCGTACAACATTTATTGCTGTCCTGTTTTGTTGTTTGCAAGTATTTTCCAGCTTGCTGTGAAGTACAGAAAACGAGATAAGTTGTAAAAGTTTGCTTGATTTTTTTGCTGAATATTTCTCACTGTAAAATGGAATTTATTTATTTATTTATTTATTTTCCCAGAAATAAGAAAGAGCTCTCGAACTGGTTTTCCCCAAGAGTTGTAGGGTGTTTTTCCAGGGTCACATTGACCAAAGATCAGTGTTCAAATGTGTTAAATCGCTGTTTGTACTCGCTGATTTTTATTTCTGCCTTTTCCAGCATTCTGTAAAATTTCCAAAATTTGTGTTTTGAGCAACATGTATTTTTTCCAGTGTTGAATGTATGGATATGGGAATGGGCATTTAACTATATGGGAGAAATAAGGTGAAACTGAAAACCGGGGTGGGAAATGATAAATTTTTACATCAAGTATATATGGAAAGAAGGAAGCCACTCCATTTAGTGAACTTTGGTCATTATGTAAGATTGAAGAAATTAGGTTGAAGGCAAAGAGAAATGTTGGATCAAATGAACAAGTTCAAGCATATGTTGCCATGGCCAGGAGAAAATGAAAGTTTGGAAAGTTTGATCCTTGAGAAAAGAAAAATATTGATGTGCCAAAGATACAATGCTGTGAGTGTAATGAATATGGGCACATTAAAAAGAATTGTCCCAAACCGAAGAAGGACAACAAGAAGAGAGGAAAGAAATGAAGCCCATATCATTGAAGAAATAGAGCTTGAAAAGAAGAAGTCAAAAGAGGAGGAAGTGAAAGACCTTTGTTACGACTGAAATAACCTCCTTCACTCCATTTGTAAGAAGGTAAAGTCACGATGGAATCCATCACAAGTATTATAAGATGCCTTATAATAGTGATTGATATGGTATCAATCGTCATGATAGAAAGGAAGTAGCTCATGGAAAGATAGTTGAAGTAGAAGTTGATATGGTTGAAGCATATAACACATGGCATCTCCATTAAAAGAATAGAAGAATAATCTATGCAACAATTTCAGTAAAGAAAGTCATATAGCTAGATAGGAAATCATCATAGCTCATCATCATTAGAAGAAAGCACTTGTAGATTGAGGATCATGAAGATCCTCCTTTGGAATCTTTATTAGAAGGTCCACCCTCACTTAGAAGGAGCAAGTGTCTCACAAATAGTCTATATGTTCCACATAGCGTGGGATCCACAAATTAGAAGGATGATGATATGATGACCAAGATGTGCAACATGTCAAGTTGGTTGAAGTACTTTCATCTTCAAGCAAAAAAAGGAAGATGCTAGAAAAAAGTCTAGATGACCAAAAGAAGGAAAATGTATGTACATATTTAATATATAAAGTCATGTCATCATATAGTTGCAAATAACATGGTTGAATGCTCTATCTCATGAGCATGATCGAAGAAGAAGGATCTCTTCCATTAGAATGATGCATGAAGGCATGTAGACAATGTGCCTTGAACTATTCTACATATTTGATAAGATGAAATCAACATAATACGACTTCATATGGAATATGAGTCAATCATGGTTCCTATGTTGAAAGAACCATGTAAAGAAAATATTGATGAAAGAAATAGGTGAACAAAGGAAGGAGAGTTTGTGAAAGATGCAACTATAGTCACATAAGATGATACAATTGATCAACATTTGATAACTAAAAGAATTAACTATGACATATCCATGGAAGAAGGCATGAAGACCTTGATATGTATACTACAAAAGAAGAATCTTAGTAATGAATGTATTGGAGATGGATTCATACATGTGCAAGATGTTGATGTTGTAAGAAGCTATTGTCATGACGAAAGACCATCATAAAAAGGTAACTTTGATTTGATGTTCATTTTGATTTTTGAAAACATTTGGTTGGGTTAAAATAGGGCTACTAAAAGAGGGTTGTAGGAATCACCTACAACTAATACTCATGAGATTGGATGGAAGATCCTGAAAGAAACATAACTTGGAAGAGGTAGTTGTATGAAAGATAGCCATATGTGGTTGAAGATCACTTTTTGATGAAGTGAAAGATGACATGACTATTGGTTCAACACTATGTCTTGTTGAAAAGAAAGTGATGTAGAAGATGGTCGATGCCCTACATAGAAGTTTGATGAAGAAGGCTCCACGATGAAGAAGGTAAAGTTCATGACATGTTGTAGAAAGAATAGCTCTACAAGCAACTGGCATTACGATCATCTCCACAGAAGAGCATATAGTTGTTGTTGGAGACAAGTCCCTAGTTGAGACGGAGCTTGGGCAAGTCCCTTGTTAAAAGGGAGCTTGTGAATATTCCTTTTATAGGAATGTGTATATCCTCCATGGTTGAGAGGGACACATCATTATTGTCTTCATGTTATAAATAAAGAATGGAGGATTGGGTAAGCATCTGAGATTGATTTTGATACTCTTTGAGGATGTGGTAGGACATCCAATAGGCAATAGTAATTGAAGAGGAAATTCCTTGAAGATGTGTTATTCCAAGACAGGAATGGTCCTAAAAGGACATACCTTGTGAACATCCATATGGGGTATGTGCCTTGAGAGACAATGATGAAGGTGTTTGTGAATCATTGGTCTCCCCATCATTGTGCTCTAATCTTGTGGAAAGAGAGAGATTTTAGTCAAGGCCTTGGTATGTGACAATGTTGGTTAATGATGATGAGATGCACTGGTATAAGTTACGAAAATAACTTATGAGATGGCTTACCAATCTGAGTCTTCTTATGAGAATTCTTTAGTATGAGAATGTCCAAGTATCGTATATGGATTATGAATACCTCCCTAGTTAAGACGTAGTGTTGAAATGTGTAATTAGGTTCGGTCTTCATAATGTCTATTGTAATCATGATTTTATATATTTGATATTAAAGAGAAACACAATTTATTATTGCCATTCTTGATGCATGGGTTTCATGTTCAAGATAAATTTATTTATAGGTCAAGCACCTATTGAGTGCTTCTAGGTTTTTCATAGAGTTATGAAAAAAGAGTCGTTGTCATACATGTATGACCCCTTTGGGAATGTTGTCTCCTGTAAAGATTTTTTTTTAAAGTAAAAAGTGTCATAAAGACCCTCCAAGACCTTGTCAAACAAGTCAGCCTACAAGAAGGATCAAGTCAACCTCATGGGCAGCAATTCAACTTCCTAAGAAGCCTATATATAAGGGAACCTTGACTTCATTTAGAGACATTCATTCAAGCAAGAAAACAAATTCGTTCTCCTCAAGAAATAAGCTAGAAAAAGATGAAGATCAAGAAAAAGAAGAAGGAGAAGCAAGGTCAAAGTTTTGAACCTCTCTCTCTCGTGTTAGGGTTTCTAAAGTAGCTGCTAGATTGGAATTGCTAAAGTTGTTGGGGAATTTGAAGCTACAAAAAATTGTTGGGAAGTCAAAGTTGCTGCTAGGTCAAAAATTGTTGGAAGGTCGAAGTTGTTGGGTTGAAACTGTGGGAAGCTACTAGGTCAAAGTAGATGGAAAGAAAAGTTCATCAAGGAGGAGTGTGACTTGGTCTTGGAGGGGTTTTTGACAGGAGTCTTAGGTCTTGGAATTCGTCATCTAGGCATTCTATAAGAATAAAATAATTCTTGTGGGTTTTCCTCTCAAGAGGAGAGGTCTTGGCCCTGGCTTGCAACCTCTATTTTGTGTCCTCTTGTCCCATTGATCTTCATTGTTTGTTAGCTGTTGGATGATAATGAACACAATAATAATAAAGAGAAAAAAGAAGTTAATCAAGTTAAGTAAAAATACATCACAAGCAGTTATGAAAGTAAGAGAAAACACCTAATATAGTTGCTCTTAGATTTCTCAACAAGTTGAAGGGTTGGTCATTGAAGCATTTTTTATGGAAGATACCAACATGAGTTTTCTTTAAGCTTCATCCTTAGAA
>APFE031117491.1:0-26468 GCA_000404065.3 Pinus taeda
TGTTCATTTATGTAATGTAAAGGAGGTTGCCCCCTCGAAGAGGCTGAATTCTAAGTCGTTGATCTATCTTTTCTATCTTTTCTTGAGCTGGTTTCATAACATATTCAAAGCTTCTAACAGAATGGGTAAGCCTCTTGTTCATCCATTATTCAATTCCTCTGATGCTATTCTAATAGGTGACAGGTCTAACTCACATACTCCTCCTTTTCTTTTTTACTTTTGAAATATTAATAAAAATGTACATAACTACTTGGTACATTCAAGGGCTTCTTCGAATATCATGACATATTCGGTTTGTCTGAAATTAAACATGTCACCCTAGAAAACTCTAATTTACATTGTGCAACTCGATAGGAAAAAAGTCAAAGTCATAAGAGAAATGAATTCAGTTTTTATTAGATTATCTTTGAATCCTGAAGTGTGTCAAATAATTTATATACGTGTTGCTGATATCCCAGATTTCTATGGTTTAATTCTTAGTAGAGATTGGTCAGAAAAACTACACGGTTATTTTGCCACTGATTGGTCTCACTTATGGCTCCCATTTAATGGAAAGCTGAATAAAATCTGAATCAACTGAGAAAATCATATGAAACATCTAGTAACAAATTTCAAAGGTGAAAATGAGGCAGTAGTATTTAATAACAAAATTCTTGGAAACTACTCTACTGAATCATTTTTTGAGAATTTTAAAGCACAAATGTCACCATTTCTGAGTAATTCTATAACTTCTAAAATTGAAATTTTTTCACAGACAAACTTTTCGAGATGTGTAACTATGCTAGAAAAACTATTAATTAATTCCCTATTCTGGAAATTGTATTTTGATGGGTCGAAATCAAGCGATGTTGCAGGAGAAGGTTGCATATTGATTAATCCTGAAGGCGTGAAGACAATGCTGAATTGCATATTGGAATTCGAATGCACAAATAATATTGCAGAATATGAAACATTGGGCCAAGGTATGTATAAAGCTATTAGCCTTGACGTTAAATGCTTCCAAGTTTATGGAGACTCAGAAATTGTAATTAAACAAGTAAGAAACATGATGCATTATATCTCTACACACTTGAAGCATTATCAACCATTGGTTCAGTCTCTCACTTCACATTTTTTAGATTTTCTGTAGAATTAATCTTTAGGTCATCCATTCCTGATAATATCACCAACTAGCAGGTATTCAATGATGATGAAGAGATTTTAAGTTTCTTAACTTCTGAAAAATCATACGATGACCAAATAGTTGATGAGGATGAACACAATCAATTAAAACATAAAATTTAGGATAATCCCATACCTAAATTTGTAGTTAAAATTGAGGATATGTATGATTTGAAAGACATATTTAAAAGAGTTACTAATTCAATACTACAGAGTTCGACTCTAAGATTTGAATTAATAAATCTTGGGACAAATCTTAATCCTCAGAACATCAATTTAGGACTTGGTCTCTTGTCTGAAGAAAGATTATCCTTCATCAAATTGTTAAATAAATATAAAGATGTCTTTTCTTGGAGTTACAAAGATCTAAAAACCTTTGACACTTCTATCATTCAACATACAATCCCAATGATATCAAATGATAAACCTGTCGAACAAAAACTAAGGAAAATTCTTCAGAACTTAGAAAATAAAATCAAAATAGAATTGAATAAACTCCTTAAGGCTAAAATAATTTCAAAATAGAATTGAATAAACTCCTTAAGGCTAAAATAATTTTTCCTGTTAGGCATTCAAGATGGTTTCCAACTTGGTACCTGTTAGGAAGAAAAATGGTGATATCCGAATTTGTATTGATTTTAGGAATCTTAATAAGGTCAATCAAAAGGATATTTCCCTCTACCCACTATGGAACAAATTTTATGATCAGTTGTTGGTTCCAAAATTATGTATTTCCTTGATGGTTTCTCTAGATATAATCAAATTATGGTTCATCGAGATGATAGGCTAAAGACTACTTTCAGAACCAAACGAGGAACTTATGCCTACCAAAAAATGCCATTTGGTTTAATAAATGCAAGGGCCACTTTGCAATGAGCCATGGATATATCTTTCAAAGGTATATTAAATAAAATGGTTGTTGTTTATCTAGATGACATTACTGTTTATTCAAAGAAAATAAATAGTCATTTGTAGGACTTAAAACATATTTTTGAAATTTTTAGAAAATATGGTATTTCACTAAATCTGAGAAAAAAAGTCTTTTTTCGCTCTTAGTGAAAGGAAACTTTTAGGATTCATTGTGTCAAAAAATGAAATTTACATTGACTCTGATAGAATAAGAAATTTCAGAAATTTATCCACCATATAACAAAAAAAGCATGCAGTGATTTTTTTGACAGATCAATTTTGTCAAAAGGTTTGTCCTTGATTTCTCACAAATTATCTCTCTAGTACAACAAATGATTAAGAAAAGCATCGTTTTTAAATGGGGTCATCATGAAAAGCAAGCATTCGATTTAATCAAACAGGCAATTATCGATGCTCCTTTTTTAAATACTCTGAATTTCTCCGATTATTTCATCTTATACACTTTTTCCTCTTCAACATCTTATGCTGTTGTTTTGACACAAATTAATAATCAGAAAATTAAAGCACCCATCTCATTTTTCAGCTCAAATGTTTCAGGGTGCTGAATTGAATTATTCAGAAGTAGAAAAACAAGAATTTGCTGTATATAAATCTGTAAAGCATTTTAGACCCTTTTCTCTTAAAAAATACACACGAAAATAATAGTCTCATTCCCAGCAGTGAGGCAACTACTAATGCAGAAAGAATTAGGAGGAAATAGAGAAAATTGGGTAACAACTTTATAAGAATATGGTATCGAAATAAAACTAGCCAAAATTGTTAGAGGGCAAGGTTTTTGCAAAATACTTATAGGAGAATCCAACATACCAGCTGAAGAGGACATAGGTAACAATGAACACATTTATGAGGTAAGTGTAATTGATGTTGATTCCTAATAAGTTGATTTAGTTTTTTACTTGAAAAATGGATATGCTCCTCTTGAACTCAATCATATAAAAAATGAGATTTACGATTAAAAGAAAAAATTATGATATTGTTGATAACGTGTTATTTAGGAGAGACTATGATTCCATATTATTAAGATGCTTAGAAAAATCTGAAGCACAAACAGTTTTGCAGGAACTTCACAATGGACCAACAAGTGGACACTTTGGAGGAGATACTACATCACACAAAATCTTACGTGTTGGATACTACTGGCCCACTATCTTCAAAGATACCCACGCGTATGTGAGGAAATGAAAAACATGCCAAACTGCTTTTGAAAGACAAAGGAAACCAACTTTGCCTTTGCAACCAGTCAACATTGATCGTCCATTCGAATAATGGGGACTGGATATCATAGGTGAGATCGTTCCTAATTCTTCTAAACAAAATAGGTATATTCTGACTGCTACAGATTACTTCACTAAGTGGGTGGAAGCAATTCCGCTAAAGGTAGTCAAGTTTGAATCTGTTATTGAATTTATTGATCAATTTATCATTACAAGATTTCATTTTCCTTCTGCACTTATATTTGATAATGCTTCTTATTTTTTGGGTACCAGTATGATTGAATTTGCATTTAGGAGATGTTTTAAAATCAAATATTCTGCTAATTACTATTCCCAAGGAAATGGTTTACCAGAATCCACTAATAAAAATCTCCTTAGAATAATCAAAAGAATTGTAGATCAAATCAAAGAAATTGCCATAAAGATTTAATATTTACTCTATGGGCTGATAGGATAACTCAGAAGGCCTCTATCGGCACTTCTCCATTTAACCTAGTCTATGGGAAGGAAGCCATTATTCCATCACATTTAGCTCTTCCTTAATTAGCCCTAGTTCAATTTATTGAAGAAACACCTTCTTCTTTATTGCAATTAAGAAATTCACAAATCCTAAAACTAGAAGAAGAAAGGGAAAAGGCTAAACTCACACACACCAAACATCAATAGATGGTGAAAGCTTCTTTTGATGCAAGTTCAGTCACACAAAGATCCTTCCAAGTTGGAGATCTAGTTTTCAAGTGGGACAAAGCACACGAAGAAAAAGGGAAACATACCAAATTCCAAAAATTATGGCTTAGTCCATTTCAGATTGTTGAACAAATAAACCCATCTATATTTATAGTTCAAGATTTATCAGGAAAGAGAGATTATCTCCCTGTAAATAGGCTCATCTTAAAGAAATTATTTTCTTAATTTAAAAAATATATATAGAATAAAGAATAAAATCTGTAAAAATCACTCCCATTGTACATCTTGTTGCAATTTATTTTCCTTTTACAAATTTTGTTAATAAAATATTAAATAGTACTCTATTGACTTTTCAAAAATCTCTTGAAGTTATTTTTATTTTTCATTTTGAAGGTAGGAATTTTTAAGAAGTGTTTACCAAAATTGAAAATTAGATAAAAATTATATAACTCTGAAAATCTTTTCCATTAAGTCGTAAAATCTTTGAAAAACCTCAAAAATTATATCTTTTTACTCTAGTTTCAGTAAAAATAGTTATTCTTAAAAAGTAAAGACCATCTTACAACTTAAAACTTTCAACTCAGATTTGTCATAAGGAGTCAATAGTCCTCCCCATCCATTAAAAAGGGAATTTTTTAGAGTAATCCTAAAATATAATAAATCTAAAAAGATAAGAGGTCTCATCGCAAGCTTGCTTACCATGTTCATAGGGGACCAATTAAACAAATATTACCACTCTGAACACCAAATCAGGGTAATGGCTTATGATTTTTAAATGTAAGACAAGGGGCCTCATCACGAGACATATTGTTCAGTTTGATTGTTGTCAGTGAATGGCATTGTCATCATCTGGGCACCAAACCAGGACAATGGCTTTTTAGCATAATAAAAAATAAAAATAAGAGAAAATATAAAATTTACCTCTAATTATTGCACTATTAAATGGATGTGACACTGGATTGTTGTTGGTTAAAGGGTAACCCTGTCGAGGCTATGAACGTGTGCTGGCAACAGTGGATCTACCTGTGACAAACAAGTACATTTTAAAGCTAAGTCGTAAAAGGCCCCCTACTTTATCTTTATAACTCAATTGATGACTGATACAAGTAAATAGGTGTTTTTCATTCACAAAAGGTTTTTAAAAGAGATTGCAAGTTAATGATTTTTATAGTCAGAGTAATTTTATTTATCTAGATGTTTCGAAAAGCAATTTTCACTTAGATTATTTTTACTGAGTTTTTGGAAAATTTATCAGAGATAATTGGTTCTTCCAGTGAATCGACAATTGTTGTACTGTCCAACAACCCCCATTTTAATGTATTATAAATCTCCTATGAAATTTATTATATTAAAATAGAGACCCTTCATCTCAAAAAATCTTATTATTAGAGTTTAATACTTAGGATTTTTAATTAAAACCCAAATATTAAACTTTGATTATCCAAAAAAAAAAACAAATTAAATAGCCCTTGAGACACAAACTATACTTAGGCTTCAAAAACCTTAAGAATTTAAAAATATGGGTTATCTAAACAAAACAAATCAGAGTTTTATTCCCCTAAAGTTCAAACCTTAACAAACTCTGACTCATCCCAAGATAAAATCCATTACAATTCATAAAACCGTTCGTGGTTACCGCAAGTTTAAAAAAAAACTTAAGTCCATACCCCACAACCGATTGCGATATGCGATTAAGCCCGGACCCGCAGGATTATAAAAAATAATTTTATTTAAATCCCACGTCCGGAGCTATCAAACTATCCAAGAGTCTAAAGGTTTTTCCCGCTACACACTACCGATTATGATATGCGATATAACCAGACCCGCATTGATTATTAACTTCACGTCATTAAAATCCTATGTCTAAAGCTATCGCAAGAACCATTTCCTTTTCTGATTGCGATATGAGATAAGCCTCGAACTCGTCGGGATTATACACTACGATTTATATTTATATCGCGTTTGGGGCCTATACCACAATCACAAAATTCTAAAAAGTCATGCCTCATACCAACACCAATTGCAATATGATGTCAGTAATGACGTCAGATCCACATCATCACTATGTCACCTTCCACGTCACTTGTTAGTCACCACATCATAGCGACGCCATTCCTGAACCCCGGGATCTCGCAATCACAAGATTTAAAGGGACATGAATTATAATAAACCCTTCACCCCAGCCATATTACGATATGCGATAAGGCCCAGACATGACGAGATTATTCATTCCAACTCATACATACCCTGCGTCTGCGACTATCGCGAATAACAAAAGAACATTATTTCTCTATCTCCTGCCCATTCCGACTGCGATTGGGATTTTATCTGAGAAGTAGCCTCTTGGATTTTATATGAAATACTTCCGGTCTAAACCAATTGAGATTGTTTTGAATTTTTTCCCCTGATTCTATTTCGTTTGCAATTATTTTATGATCTGCCCCAAAACTCTAATTTCTGATTGCGATAAGCCGTAAAGCTCCACCTCCTCACTCCACAATCATCTCCATGATGTCGGTGTCGGATTTATTGCGCTCCACGTTTTCCTGATTTCCTGCAAAAGTGATTTGTTTCAAATCAAATTCGTTTATCATCTCATTTATGTTTATCTTATCGATTCTTGTTTTCCATGTTGAGGTTCATGACAGAGAAAAACAGTTGTACAGACAATGGCAGATCAGTTCAAACAAACATCCAAAGAGTTCGATGGCACAAATGAAGCTAATAATGACAAAAAATCATTTTTAGAAACTTCTACCAAAATATTGTTTTCCTTTAAGCATTGTTGAAGGGATCTGTTTAATTCCCGCAACACTCGGCACAATAGATTAGAGT
This sequence comes from Pinus taeda, assembly GCA_000404065.3. Classification (NCBI taxonomy): domain Eukaryota; kingdom Viridiplantae; phylum Streptophyta; class Pinopsida; order Pinales; family Pinaceae; genus Pinus; species Pinus taeda. The sequence goes on from APFE031117491.1 coordinate 6,828, forward strand.
AGTTTTATACTATTTAAGCTTAGATGTTATAGGAAATAAGGGTATTGAATTTTATGAAGAAAGGATTACGAAAGCTCGCACAATTGTACTTTCATACTTTTCTCAATAGAATGACTGACACATTGTTTTTCGAATTTTCATAAAGAATTTTGAGAAGTTGAACTACTGTAATCCCAGAATCATCTTTGTGAGAAGGACTAAACTAGATATCATTTTGGGATTCAACTGCGTTAAGTAAGTTACGAATACCTCTCATGGAAATGGTCATACGTGAATGATTTTGGGATTCAACTGCGTTAAGTAAGTTACGAATACCTCTCATGGAAATGGTCATACGTGAATGACTTACTTAACGCAGTTGAATCCCAAAATGATATCTAATATAATGCACTGCGTGAACCCCCATACTTAAGGACTAAACTGTTGTTATTTCTTTTATGAGCTGAGCAAAGTGCATCTAGTATTTCTATCATTGTACCTATGTTTTGTTCATAAGTAAATAGTAAATTTATCTTTTCAAATTTCTTATTACTTGATATTTAAAGAACAATGTTACATGTATTCACTACTGATCATGCTGCTATTGATATTTTTATACATGTTAAGCAATTTTGGGTGATATTCTAAATGCGATATGAGTTTACACATTATTTTGATTAACTAATTAATCAAACTAATCATCTTGAAATAGTTTCATTTCCATTCGTGTTTGAGCAATCTATATTGTCATTTACTAAGGAAAATCATTATAGATCGCATCTAGATAAAAGTTATACAATACCGGGTTATAGAGTACATTAATACATATTTTTCCATTTAATTCATTACTGCAAATCCATCCATCTCACTTCACTATAAGCATTAAACACTCATTTAATCACCTTTCATTGGGAAACTGGTCCCATACATTCTAGTTGGAGCCACTACCTAAATGGAAAAGGAGTTGTCTTAAGGTCCGGACTAGGTGGTTTTCCCGCTGTGTTGAAGCAACAATTTTCAAGGCCTCAACAAGTTCTTAGCTGGAGGGCTGAAATTTCGAGGTAGTCTCTTTCCAAGTGAGTCGACAGAGAGAAGAGATTCCAAATTTAGTTTCTTTTCGGGGCAGAGGGAGCAACGCAGAAGCCTCAGCGTGAGGAGCGCTGGGGGGACACAAATTTTTTATGTAGGTAGTTTGATAGGAAAAAAATCGTCAGAAGAGAGAGGAGAAGCACTATTGAGGGAATATCTTCCTTAGAGAATTCCTAACCAAGGAATTTGAATTATCTAGAGCTGAGAAACTACAAGGGGCCACGTTTTTACTAGCTCCAGTAGGGAGTGCGTAGGCCAACCTAGAAACAATGCAGAGGAGAGAGGAGATTTTCGACATTTGTGGAAAAATGGAACCCAGTGGCTTGAGAGATCAGGATAGGTTGGATGGGGAATCCAACTATGTCATCTGGAAGGCAATAATGTCATTCCTTATAGATGAGCATGCCTTCAAGACATACATTGACAATGTGGTGGTTGTCTCTGCAATTGCAGATCCGTTGAAGAAATACAAGGTTGAGATGGCAAAGGCGAAAATAATGATTCTAGACAGAGTGAAGGATCATGTGGTCTATCACATCGATAGCATAAGGACTGCTAAGGAGATGTGCGATGCTTTGTATACGTTATATAAGGGATCTTCTGAGCAGCGAAAGATGCACCTTGAACATAAGCTAAGATCTGCTCAGATGCAGAAGGGGGAGCGTGTGGATCCATTCCTCACGAAGCTTCAAAAGACCTATGATGAATTGTCTTTTGTGGGGCATACACCTCAAGATTCAGAGTTGGTTATACTGGACCTCAATTTTGTCTCAAGTGAGTGGCAAGTCTTTTTCTAGAGTATCTTGGGCAGATCAACCTTGTCGAATTGGGATGAGATGTGGGCAGCGCTAAAACAAGAGGAGCTGAGGAGAGACTTAGTGTTACACAACATTTTGTCATTGTTCCTGTACTCCCTGTTCTTTGATCCTGGAGGACCTGTATAGTGAACCCCGCATGCTTTTCCTGCATGACAAAACTCCCATTATGTCCCTCTGCATGATCATATCATTTACCTTTTGCACCATTTCCCCTGAAACTTCTGTTTTGCCCAGTTTACAAGACCAACGCTAATGGAATTTGTCTCCCCCGCGCCAATGTGCAGAGATTAGCACTACAACTCGTGTTGACCGAAGCGAATGAGCTGTGTTTCTGTCGCACCAATTCTGTTATGGAATGTTTTTAAAATTAGAATCGAAGCTTCCACCATTAGAAGCTCTGTAACAAAAGTTTGGTAAATGGTTTTGCCGGATGGGGTCGAGGATGACAGTTTGGGATCCTTTCCCCTATAATGATGGAACTATCCCAAGGGATCAGTCCTTCTCCCATGAGAAGAGGATCCATCTCCCATCCATATTTCCTATATAAACCCCCCTTCTTCCCAAGCACAAGCTAGTTACAGTTTTTGGCTGAGTGTGAGTATACTATTTTGGATTAGATAAGCAAGCTATTACTAGTTGTAGCCATCTAGTTGTGTGAGGGAGAAGTGTGTTTGGTTTGGAGTGAAGACTAAAGGGAAGAGCCTTTAAATTATTGTTGTTTGAAGCCATCATGGAATGCTAGTAGAAGTGTGTGGGAACCCGGTCTTGTTAGAGGAAGATCGCAGTGTCAAGATGAATGGTTGTAATCTCTCTTTGATATTAATATATGCAACCATCAATTGATTTCCTACATGTTTTGTAATATTACATATCCATGTCTTAATGCTTCTTGACTTGTTAAGTAGGTTGAATTGCAATTTGTCTATTATTATGTTTGTGTTCTGTTGTTGTTTACTTGTGTCAGGAGCTTGAAGAAGGAAGCAAGAGATTGTCAGAGTGAGCAAGTGAGGACATCATCAAGTAGGATAAGCGACCAAGAGGTAGGCCCTCTTGATTGATTCAAACCTAAGGAAATCTTCCATAGAATGTATATGTTGTGGCTAGACCCATTATCAGGTTAGAGGAATTTTTTCATGTCCGCACTTATAATTTTACTTCACCACAAATTGGCGACTCTGCTAGGGATCCCGTCTTTTTGTTTGTTTTGCATTTCATGATTTCATGAGAACTTTTCTAGTTTCACATTTTCCCTTTGGTTTTGTTTCTTTTCTCCTGCTTACTGGCCTAAGTCTAAAATTCATAGTAGCAGATCTGGTCCCTGTTTTGAAATTTTTTTATCCTTCCTTAGTTACCTCGGTCAATGCGCTTAATCCATTGACAGTTGCACCGACCAGCGCGAATTGCTGAGGAATAGTCGCACCGACCAACCTCTGGCGCTTGTTGTTAGTTAGGCAGTCGGGCCAATGCCTGTAAGTGAATATTAGGGCGTGACCCCAATCTTGGCCAGTGTGTTCCTCTTGTGTTTTGACCTCTTGAGCCTTTTTTATTGTTTTCTCCCTGATTAGAAAGCTACTTTTCATTTGGTTTTTCTTTCTTGTTGGCTTGTCATATTTCTATTTGATTGATTGATTCATTGAGTGGCCAGTGACACTAAGGCATCTAGTTAGTCACCCATTCAACAGCTTGTGGACTCATTAAGTCAGGTTGTGGGTGTGTTTGCTCCTTGCATTTGTTTTTTGGTCCTTTTTATGACTTTGACCACTTTTTGCACAAGTTTGAAAAAGTTTCATTTACTAGCTTGAATGTCTCTTTCCGACATAGATTACATTGTCGGTCTTGTGTTTGGTAAAGTCAGTATTTAATTGATCTGGATGAACTTCTCTTTTCATGTTTTCATCTGCTTGAAGAGCTCATTGTCTCGAAAACTTTTTTATTGAAAGATTGTATGCGAAAAGTTTGTTTCGTTGTTTCCGGAGAAAGTATGAAATTCTAGCTTGTTGCATTATTATGTTCAATAATTTGCATCTCTTAAAGACTAGAATTGCATCAACATTTAAAAAAAGGAAGTTTTTTTTTTTTTTTGGAAGGACTAATAGATAAGTGCTTGTCAGGAAATTAGGAATTGGAATGCATTTTTCGTTAGCTTATTTTTTGAAACAGTAAGGTAGTGAAAGATCATTTCATTTTCAGTTGCTTGATTGTTTGCATTTGATTGAGTAGTTTCTATCTCTCTAGTGTAGGAATTTCATCGAATTGAAAGGGTCTTGTCCCATTTAATTGCATTTAGGTTTTTTCGAGTAGCCTCGCTAAGACCTGAAAACTTAAAATTAACTCAAGATCAACTCTAAAATGAATTCAATTAACCTAAGGCGCATTTGACATAAACAATCACATCTAGAAGGTCTAGGCTAGAGACATGTTCCAGCATCTTTAAACCTAGCAGCTATCATTAGCTTCGACATTAGACAGCGCTAGCACAGATTTGTTCTCCCTGTACCGTCGAGTATATAACGGGAGACCCCACTAGGCTGCAATCTTTTTATCCTTAGGAAGCTGAGTCAGTCACCTTGCAAACATGATACACCGAACACAACATTCAGGGAGATTTCCTGCTCGTACTTCTTGGTTCGCAAGGAGGTATTTTGCAGTTCACGCCGCACGGTTTCCTGGTAATCGTGTTTACCTAGATCATCCAGAGTATTCATTTGATATTTTTTACTCCTTAAATTTAAAAGATCATTCGAGCACTTGTCCTTTCGATCTCGTTTCCAATTGAAAGTGATAGAGTCATCTTTGTTTCTTTCTCGACTCTTAAAAAATGAAAAAACATCAGTCTTTTATCATCTTAATAATTGATTTCCCACGATCCAAAACATCTTGTTAGTCTTTTGACCAAATCGCGAGTCCCCTTAAAAGGACATTTTAAATCCTTGAAGTTATTTGTTCTGTCGACTAAGACAAGGTCATAGTGGTTGAACCATTTGGTTCACCCAATTCCTCTTCCTCTTCTCCATTTGAAAGATTGTTTGAGGAGCCATTTCTTGAGTTATCAAAGTCACTTGAGGACCAAAATGTTGAACTCGCAATTGTTTTTAGTGTTCAACCATAGTCATCTCATCCTTCGCCTACTTTCAATTTAGGGTCATCTACTGATCTTGGCCCAAAACCTTCGAACGATCCCGTTCGAACTCTAGAGAACTCGCCGACCACTGACGGTCAGCTTGGACTAATTATCTATCCTCTGAACCCTCTATTTGATGTTGTTGAGATATCACTGCAGCGTCCTTACAGTTCATACGACCAACCGAGTGTTCCTTTGGAACTATCCCCCAGTACACATTCGACCATTCATTGTCGTTTGTTTTCAAACATGGAACCTGAAGGAGATGGTCCAGTCACATCTCTAGATGAGTCCAAAGTTTCTACTTCACAGACTGTTGAGGGGGAAGAATTTAAATTGCAGTTTCCTCTCGAGGGTTTCCCTTATTCGAAAGGTATTCCTACCAGTTTGCGACCCAACTATGTGTATTTGGGGCACTTAGTTTTAGGCACACCTAGTGCCTCATTAGTCTACCATAATCCTGTTTGGGCATCAGGCATCAGGCCTACGTTAGGTCCATTTGTCATGAACATGACTTCCCAACTGGCTGTTACTTCAATTCCAGTGCAACCCACCGTTCTGAATACTCTTTTATCATTGATCCCAGTTACACGTCAGTCACAACTGGTAGTTTCAAAGATTGTCTCTGTCAGTTGATCTGTCCCATTATGTAGTGGCCAGATTGTGCCATCTCTTGGGGGGTAGAACCTGAATGTCTATATGGTGTCAGGTGCCACTAATGTGAGCGGCTCATAAGCTCACATGCTTGGTATAAACCAACCCTCTTTTGGTATTATTTATAACCCTTCTGACTCTACTCGATCAAGCAATGTCCAGTACCAACAGGTTCAGAATCCCACTGGTCTGTCTAGATCGAACAATGTTCAGTATCAATAGCCCTATGGGGCTCAGGTCCAATACCAAAATCCTTACATTCCATATGGTTCTCAAGAATTAGTTAATCAACCTTACTCCGTCGAATCTGGGTAGTACATCCAGCCTGGCTACGACCAGATTCAGTTCGGTAATTTCCTGGGCACTGTTAAAGTACCCTTGCAATAGGAAGGACAACGTCTACAACAACCAAGCAGCTTTGTTACCACAAGGGCAACCTTTGTTGTAGCAAGGGCTCTCCGCGAAACAACAAGGGAAACTTATCCTGCAGCAAGGTCACCTGCAACAACAGCAAGGTCAATCCTTACAACAGTTGCAGCAGGTCATGCAACAGTAGATGCAATATGATCCGCATACCTCTCAACCCATACCCTCGCAGGGAAAACCTCTGCAACCCTAGCGAAAATTTTTACAACCGCAAGGTCAACCCTTGCAACAGCAAAACCAACCAGGGTAGCAGCAACCCTTGTATACATATCAACAAGGTCAACCCTTGCAGGGATAGGGTCAAGGTCAAGTCCTACAATAGTAGGTCCATAATCCTCTTGTCCTAGGTCAACAGGTTCAGAATCCTGTCGGCTAAGGGCACCAGGTACAAAACCCCTACATCCAAGGGCAACAAGTGTATCAACCTTATGCCCAAAGTCTGCAGGTCCAGAAACCTCTTATTCAAGGACAACAGGCTCATCAGCCCTATGTTCCAGGACAACAGGTCCCATATCTGTATGTCCAAGGTCAACATGCTCAACAACCTTTTAACCCATACGTTTCCTATCAAAAACCTATGCTTGGATAGTTTCAAGGTATTCAAGGTGAAAATCCTCCCTATGGTCAAGGTAATCCACAATGGGGGCAACCTCAGATGCCATATGGCTAAAATACCCCATTGTGAGGCCAAAATCCTTACCAATAGGGATGGGCTCCTCCCTACAGGCCCGATTATTGGCCTCGCATGCCTTTTAACACTCAATTACCTTTCTTGGCTACACTTGAGTTGCCAGATGTATCGCGCCTTACGAATGATTTGATTCATTTTCTGTACTGGCCTCCGGTGCTATCCACGATAAAAAGTGATTGCCCAAAGTTTGATGGAAAAGCTAAAGAAGATCCTCAAGCCCCTGTGATGACATATCACCTCTGGTGCTCGCCAAACTTGTATGTGGATGATTCCATTTGTCTTCATTTTTTCCAACGAACCCTCACGGGTGCCGCAGCAAAATGGTACAGTGAGCTACCTCGAAGTACTTTCCATGACTTCAATTCATTAGCCATGGCTTTCCTCGCGCATTTTCAGTTGCCAGTTCACTATGAAGCTGGCACCTATTTTCTCACATCACTTAAGAAAGACACTGTGACACACATCTCTGATCATATCCATGAATGGAGACGTAGATGTTGCCTGATAAAATTCAAGATAACTGATCAATTGCTCACTGAATAGTTTACCAAATCATTCGTAGCCCCAATTTCTCACGATATAGCTATGGGTGGATGTGTCACTAAAGAGCAAGCCATCGCCTGTGCCCAGTACTTGGATCTAGTTTACTCTCAGTCTGGCACTTTATACAAGTTGTTACCCAATGCTCCGTGGCCATCATCTGATCTTGCAGCATCAAAGTCACCAGTTGTTCCTTTCGTTGATGGATTTATTGGTTCAACATCCTAGACCCCTACTAAAACTTCTTCAAAACAAAAAGGCAGTCTTGAATGCTGCTCCTAATAGTTCATCTCAAAATCCACCAGGCCCTGGTAAAACCTAAAAGTTCCACGTTGTCTAGTCTATTACAGTGGACAAATCCTCAAAAGGAAAAAAGAAAGGCAAAGGCAAAACTAAAGCTGATGTCCTGAAACAGGGTCCTCCCAAATCATTTTCCGGAAAATCTTTGCAATCGAAGCCCAAGTATCCTTGCCTCATTTGCGAGGAGGATCACTACACTAAGGATTGTCCTCGACGATCCAAAGTTAGTCGCCTACTCAAAGGGACCCCTACTGTCCTTAAGGAGCCATTTTCATCTCAACAGACCCAAATGGTAGACCAAACCTGATCGGCTTCCTCTAGATCTCAAGTGTTCATGATGAGCATGCCCATTAATGTGGCTACCCGATCAAAATATTATCAAACTCTAGCATTGGTAGCTGGGGAAGAAAAAGAAGTTGCACCTTCTTCTTCTACCCCGAGTTCTGGCCCTCTGCAAATCGAGCGCCCTAACCCTTATTCCGCTACATGGCCACCCTCTCACGGTGTGCTGTAGAAATATTCGTATAATCCCAATGCCCGAGCTACTCAGCACTACAATATTGTTGAGGATTTGGCTCAAGTGCCATCAGCCATGTCAACTCTCGAGGTACTCCAAATCTGCCCATCGCAGTAGAAATCTTTGCTGTCAGCTATCGGGGGCATCGATCTCATTGATTGTAATTTGATATGTTTCGATATGGAGAACCATGTTCCATGGCAACCTCATCAGATTCCCTTTTTTATTCAGGTAATCATTAACGAGAATACCATCCACTACACTGTCATCGATGAAGGTGCTTCCACCTCCATCATGTCAACCGCATGTTGGAAGGCTATTGGTTCCCCTGCACGGAACCAGTCTCTGAGCACTTTGGAAGCTTTTGATGGGCACGATTCGCGACCCTTTGGTGTCTTACCTAACCTTTCCATCACCCTAGAAGGCAAGACAATGCAATTCAAAGTAGAGATTGTTGACGCCAATCTCAACTATAATCTTCTACTCAGCCGAAGTTGGACTCATGCCATGCATGCCGTGGCCTCCTCTTTGTTTCACGTGATCCGTTTTCGCCATCAAGGGAAGATTGTCACCATTGATCAGCTGTCTTTCTTTGCCTCTTTCTCCTCGGATGGCAGTGTTCCATACATCAAGCACTCTGGTGCTCCCTATGAGAGTGTGGGGGTGGGTCTCTTCAAATATTTTGCCTTAATGGGAATTTTTCCACTCCCACCTGCTCATGTTGGCTCTGTCAACATGATCTCGGTCAAATCTGATCCCTAGGTCATACCTGCACCAGATCTTGTTGATACTTAGGGCAAGGTTATGCTGCTTAATCCTGCCAAAGTCATTTACGTGGAAATTGTTTCGGCGTCGAACTCTGCATCCTCTAATTCTCATAGGTCAAAGACCTCTCTCGATATGTACTCTCAATCCCCCTGGCTTGGCACTTTGGAATCATCTAATCCCTTAGCCGAGACCTTCCTTGCAAATGAAGGTATCATGGAAATCATGTCTCTTGAGGAACCACCATCGATACTCATCATCGCTCCTCGTTCCTGCCTCGCCCGACGGTCACGTCTACTACTTTCAAAGAGTCCTCTTCTCCATTTCTGCCACCGACCATTACTCATGAAGTATGGTCAGAAGGAAATTTGGGCAATATTTCCCAAATGATGCCAATTGACATTTATATGAAACCCGGTGTTGTTGAACACGTTCATATTGGGGTATCTTGTTCTCCATATGAGATCAAGAAATATACTCGTCTATTTCAAGAATTTCGTGATGTTTTTGCATGGTCTTACGAAGAAATGCCTGGCATCGATCCTAACATGATGGTGCATGAAATACCGACGTATCCACGTGCGAAGCCCATTCGCCAACGGCTTCGCCCAGTACACCGTAGGAAGGTCGTTGTTATTAAGGGTGAAGTTGAAAAGCTTCTCAAAGCTTGGTTCATTAATCCCATCCCCCTTACAGACTGTGTGTCCAATATTGTCCCATTGACTAAAAAACAAGGCGTGATCCACGTTTGCGTGGATTATCGAGATCTTAATCATGCATGTCCTAAAGACAACTATCCTACTCCCTTCATTGATCAAATCATTGATGAATGTGTCAGAAGCGATATCTTTTCCTTTATGGATGATTTTTCTGGTTATAACCAAATTAATATCGCATCGACCGACCAAGAAAAGACAACCTTTATCTACCCATGGTGTATGTTCGCGTACAAGAAGCTCCCTTTCAGCCTCAAAAATGCTGGAGCCATGTTTCAACGGGAAATTTCCTAAGTGTTTCATGCTATTTGCAGCATTGTCTAGCCTTACTTGGATGACCTTCTTGCCCATTCATGTAAGCGTCAAGATCACCCAAACCATATTCGACAGATTTTTCTACGTTGTAGACATTATAACATTCGGTTAAATCCACACAAATGTGTTTTCTGCGTGGAATCGGGACGACTCCTCGGCTTCATTGCTTCCAAGGACGGTATTCACCAAGATCCACTACAAGTCGAGGCCATTGTAGATTTACCCCCTCCATCTTCACTGCACCAACTCCAGAGCCTGCAAGGAAAGGTAAAATTTCTCCGTCGTTTTATACCCAACTATGCTAGTATAGCCACAGGATTTACCTGGTTGCTCAAACAAGGAATGCCCTTTGCATGGGATGAGGTGGCCCAAAAATCTTTCAATGATCTTAAGTCCGTCCTCGTAAATTCTCCTCTAGTGCATCCACCAGACTATTATCGAGATTATTTCCTTTACCTAGGCGCGGCCCCTAGCACCATTGCTATGGTTTTGGTCCAAGACGACGACGAAGGCAGCAAACATGTGATCTACTACCTTAGTTATAATCTCCTCAACATTGAAACGCATTATGCACATGTCGAGAAGTTGGCTTTGGTTGTCGTATATTATGTTCAACGCTTTCGACACTATATCCTTTTACGTACAACTACAATGATTTTTGAATGCAACCCTATGACCTATATCCTGACTCGTTAGTTGCTGGGGGGAAAGTATTCTAAATGGATCGTTATCCTGTAAGAATTCGATTTGGTCTTCACCACGACCAAATCTAAGAAGTCACTTGTTTTCGCTGAATTGATTTGTTCCCTTCCCTCCAAAGCTCTCCCTACTGGTGCAGATGAACAACTTCCAGATGAGACCCTTTTCCTGATTAGAACCCTTGATCCATGGTACAGTGATATCATAGTGTATCTCCAAACCTCCACATTTTGGTCTGTGTTGACCAAGGATGATCGTCGAAGGATTTGGCATCATTACCAACCCTGTCGTATTATTGGTGATACTTTATACCGTGTCGGTGTTGATTTTGTTCTTTGTCGATGCCTCACGATCGAGGAAGTTAAAATGGCTCTCAGTGATTGCCACTCTGGGGCATGTGGTGGTCATATGTCTAGTTACGCTATAGCTCAGAAAATCCTTCACGCTGGTTATTTCTGGCCATCTACCTTCAAAGACTACATTCTTACTGTCTGTAAGTGTCACGAATGCCAAATTTACCAACGCAAGATGTGCACCCCACCCGCTCACCTACACCCCGTTATTACCATTGGTCCCTTTGCCAAATGGGGCATCGATTATATGACATGTAACCCTCGTTCGACCGGGAAGCATGGCTATCTTATCGTCGTTGTGGATTATTTCACCAAATGGGCCGAAGCGGTGCCTAAATATTCTGCAGATGGTAAGACGGTGACTCAATTCCTTTTTAACCATGTTATTTCTAGGTTTGGCGTACCCCAAGCAATTGTCACAGACCATGGCTCCCATTTCAGAGATTACATGATGGTAGAAATGACATCTGCATTGGGCTTGCACCACGATGGCTCTACCCCATATTATGGTCAGGCCAACGACCAAGTTGAAGCCTTGAACAAGGTTTTGGTCACCATGCTTCAGCATACTATTGGGATGCACAAGTCAAATTGGCATCTCATGCTCTTTTCAGCTCTGTGGGCCTACCGAACTTCAACCAAAGATGCCACTGGTTTCACACCTTTCCAGCTGGTCTATGGTCTGGAAGCAACATTTCCAATTGAATGCAAGATTCCTTCATTCAAGATAGTTGTTGAACTCCTCCCCAAAACATCGCCTCAAGAGGAACACCTCTTATATTTAGAATGACTAGACGAGACTCACTGTCTCTTTTCCTTGTTCATCGAAGCACAAAAGAAACAGGTCAAATCCCATTTTGATCAGTCGATCTCCCCTCACGCTTTCTCTAAGGGTGATTTGGTCCTGCTATACGACCAAGATAACAATAAGCTGGAGCAGGCAAGTTTGAACCTATGTGGCATGGCCCCTATATTGTAAAATGTGTTTTGCATAAAGGAGCCTATGAGCTTACTGATTATGAAGGAAATCCTCTCGATAAGCCCCGAAATGGGCTTTACCTCAAAAAGTACTATGCCTAGGTCATCTTGCATGGATATCTACATACATTAGTGTGTGATTCATTTTTGTAGAGTGTGGTTTTGTGTGATAGTCTTCAAACAACATTCATGTTTACTATGCTTTTCTTGCTTTGCAGATGTCTGCAACTCCTCATGTTGGTTTCGCCGATGGTGCTTGCCGTAGTACTTGGAACCTATCATCTGCGGCATGGGCTATCTATGACCCTAACGATGAGTTGATTGACCTTCAAGGTATCTTCTTGGGTCATACAACCAACAACATTTTTGAATACAGTGTGGTAGCCATCGCTCTAAGCATCAGAGAATTGGTTGTCAACCTGGATTCACAGCTTGTCATTCTTCAACTCAACGGGCAATATTTCGTCAGGAACCCTCAAATATTACAAATATATGTCCGTATCTATCTATTGGAAAGACATTTTGATTATAATACATATTCCTAGACGCATGAATACATTGACAGATGCATTAGCTAATTACGTGTTGGACAGACATTTACGAAACATGTTACACACACACACACACACATATATATATATGGTGAGAATGTTTGAGACATCAGAACCCCAAAAAATAATATGTGTTCTATAATAACATCAGTAGCTCGCAGGCCTCATATATCTGTGGCACGCAGGCCTCAAAAAATATGTAAGTGTTAGACCTAAGAACTAGTCAGCATGGTGGTCATGGTAGCATGAGACAGCTTGTGCAACATGACTCAATAGTTGGCAGATCCAATCTAAGACTCCCACCGTGTGCCTCTGGTACTGCCGAGGCATGTCTCCTATCCGAGCATACTCTAGGATACCATGAGTCAACTCCTCGAGGTTCCTCGTGATCTCCTCCTCGTTGTCGCTCCCTTGTTGATAAGGGGTGACAGCATTAGTAGGGCGAGGGACGTGCCTGGCTATTAGGGACATCCCGATTGGCCGCTCTGGTCCAAAATCTGCATAAACACGAGAATTGTTATAAGCAAACATATACCAAAAGCAATTAAAAAATCTCAAAATTAAAAATTTGATTTTTTACTTTTGTCATCAAAGTCCTCTCCATCTGGTAAGGGCATATCTAGATCTCCATGGAAATTAGTGTCATTGTATGGCCAGTCCTCCACGACGATCTTTTGTCATCATAGCCATGAGAAGAATGCTGGTCGGTATGACATATGCTGACCCCCAGTAATCCTAGGCATCAAACGACTCCAGCGGACCATCCACGGATCGCATGGTGCAGGAGGATCAACCTCAGGAAAATTGATACTGGAACAGTGGCACTCCTTCCGGGAGAAAGGTCACAAGTACTGATCCGAAGCCAAATTGCTTCATATTCCCCGCCTTGGCCTTAGATAACTAGCGCTTGATGTTCATCTTCATGGCCTTTGCCCAATTGAAGATCATGGGAGCTGTGCAGTCAATAGCATAAAGGAACTTCGACTTGTTAGTCTCATGTTCCGCCTTGGACCCTGCCACTCTATTGATAGTCAACAAAAGCGCCCTTAGTGTCAAATCCTGCACACTCAAAATATCTATCTCCCCACTCTTGCATTTCAGGGCCTCAGGGCAGTATTCGACAAGCAGGGAAGATATGCTTGCCCCGATCAGATGTGACCCATACAAGTTCACTGGCTCACCTCTGTGAGATAGTCTAGTGATGAAGTATATATCTAAAGTTGTCAACTCTAGCTCCTGGTCCCCAATGCCAAAAATCTCATGATTAATGTCCCAAAGGATTATCAAGTATCGAAGCAACTCGCGTTGGGTCCGCATCCCTTGTGTAAGGAAAAATTTGAGGAGCTCGCAAGCCCTCAAAGCCTCCAAGCAATTTGGATCATTCAATGCTTGGGTGTTAACATCTTCATGTTCCCTTTCCTTCCAATCCACCGTTTTCGGTGATTTCTCTCCTACAAAAGCCATTAATTTAAGTCAATAATCATCATTGGCACATAAAATTCAAGTTTAAATGGTCAGTTTTTGAGAAAAAATGGTTTTTCCCTATCCATGGCGCTGATGAGCTTGTTTTAGAAATAGTTTCGTCGAGCGGTGTTGATAGTTGTGCAAATCACCCTTGGCAGGCACGATCCTATGCCCGGAAGTCGCGCTGACCGAGGGTGAATATTTTTTTCAAAAAACTCCCTAAAAAACCAAAAAAAAGGCTAAAAATAGAAATAAATAGCATGAAAATGGAGCTTAGGGCTTTGGCTATTACCTAGAACTGACGGCTCGTCGATTGACCTCCCAGATCGCCCACAATCTGCTCCGGAACAACTAGGGCAAAAGTGGGTAAAAAGTCTTCACTGTAAAGGTAAAATGGTAAATGGTAAAAGTATATTTACTTTTCCCGTTTTTATTCATTTTTTTCATGAAAATATCAAGTTTTTAAAATATTTTTGACCTATTTTACCTCAAGGACTTGATAATACGCTTTGCCTTACTTGTGCAACAACAGGTGATGGATGTTTGACGATGGTGATGAGTCACATTTCAACTCTTTTCTCGAATTGTTAAACTCATATGAAAATATTGCCGAGTATTTTTTTCCCTTTTTGACTCGTTAAAGAGAATAAAAATGGGGGATCCGCTTTCAACTCTTTTCCGACCCTTTAAAAGTGAAAATATGGTCGAGCCCTTGTCATTTCGAACTTGTTAATGGATGCAAAATGTCGTGCGACTAGTATAAGTTTCCCCCTTTTTTGGGTTGGGAGGCACTATTTAGGAAAAATGTACTCCTTAACTGAAATGGTCCAGCAGTTCTCTCAAGTATTGTTTTCTACCTTTTCGGGCTCGAGAGACACAAATGTATGAAAAGGTACCATGTGGAGTTTTCGTTTACATGTCTTTTTCAAACTCTCTAAACATGAAAAAGATACCGAGTTACACCTTTGTCAAACTCGTTAAACTATTAAACGAGATCGGATTCGTCACCATGATGAACATGATCTTCTCCTTCCTAGGGTTCATTAAATTCACTAGGTCATATTTGTCCAAAGGATGAACTTACAGTGCAAGCATATGCTATCCCCTTCAAGCTTTCGATTAAAGAATAATTGGGGTACTCGCCAGAAATGGTGGGCAAAAAATTTGGAAATTTATCAGTCGTGTCGGCAACTCACTCTTGAACATGACACTCTTTTCTTTGTGTCGGGTTGGGACATTCTCCTTTGCGTCATTGACCTTCCTAGGTTTGGGCCATTCATTTTTGCCTTCTATTTGATCTCTGCCATGTCATCATGACCACCGATCCCATGGATCCAAAAGTTGCCAAACTTCCAGTTGTGTCGCCGATACGTTGAACAGTTTTCCTTCTTTCGCTACACTTACCTCTGATTCTCTGTATCATCCAAAATCATTTTTTTCATTCTCTTGTCTTGCGTCGATGATGTGGGATTCATTATGGCCCTCCTTCGACACGGTCACTTTCCATTGACTTCAACTCATTATCCAGAAAGTTGACTGAGGGACTCCCTTCCAGTACCTTAGAGATTTCATGCCCTAATGGCAAGTTCTTCGCACTCGATGACAAGTTCACATCACCAGCTTTCGATCGAGTGATTTCGTGGATGTTCAACTTCAGTTCTTGTATTCACATGCCGTGAATTGTGCTGATAGTACCTTGAGGGCCTGTTAGAGTCGGTCTAGTAGCCCTCCACCATAGATCAAAGCTCTTTGCATTTCATAATTAGGTGTCCCATCAGTGTGATCATGTTGCATTCCGTTAGGCATGCCATAACTCTGCTGGAGGAGTTTGTGTCTTTTATTCCCCTCCTGTTTGGCACTGCTGGTTCAGGTTGGTTTGATGGAATAAAATCTTCACAGGGTCATTTATTTTGTTTTAAATTTTGAGGTCTTAGGTCTAGGGTTGAGTCAATTTTTGTCTTGATAGGTCATAAAGGACCAGCAGGCCAAAGGGATGTCCTTCATAAAGCATCATTTCAAAAATTCTCACTATTGTACAGCTAAATTTTCACCTTGTTTTCAAAACTCTGTTTTTGAAAAACAAGGTCATTATCTCATTTTTTGTAAAAATTCTCAAACTTTCAAACTCTCCAAATGTTGAAGTGCAGCCTTGGTCTCCTTTGCCAAAGCACCTTAGAAGCTATCCCTGCAAAAATTTTTAGAAGAAATCATCATTTCAACCAATTTTTCAAAGAAAAGAAACCAAAAGTTAGAGCCAATTAATTCAAAAAGTGTCAACATTCAAAACATTATAAAGTGGGTTTTGGGCAAATGAAAATCTAAAGGAAGCCTATAAAAGCACATCATTCTTCATTAGCAACTCATTTGCCTCTCACAAGCTAAGTGAAACCTTGCAAAGGTGATTTTAGGAGTTCTTGAGCAAAGTGGGCAGTTTCAGAGGCGCACTACGTGTCAGGAAGGGCGCGCTACGCGTCAGGGAGCTTTTCTCAGTGTTATTCTGCACGTGCGCTACGTGTCAGAGGGGCGCTACGCGTTGGGTTTTCTGCTCAACAAATTGCCAACAAGCCATCAAATCGATTTTTCTCTCAAGCACATTGCAGGTAGGCCTCTCCTCCATGGCTAGATTTGGTTTTGCAAGATGAAAGAGAAAATTAATATGTTCAAGTGCTATGAAAATGATAAATCAAAACCCTACATTGTTGTGGAAAATTTAAAGTCTCAATGGTACTAGGGTTTCAAATTTCTCTTGCTGTCCAAGGTTGCCCATTTTTTATCCCTTTTTTCCCCCATATTCACCAACATTTCCCTTAAAAATTCCTCATAAAATTCTACACTATCCCTCTACAAAATCCCAAACCCTATTTCACCCCAAACTCTACTTCATCCCAAACCCTACAATATCTAACTTCTATGCCCTTTCCCTTCCCTAAATTCCTTGTTTAATTCTTATTGTCCCTAATTTCCTCATGTTCCCCTTTCCCTAACAATTCCCATGTCTTTTTGTCCCCTTGGTGACAGAATTTGAAAAAGTCAAACAACAGTTCATTGGGTGCAAAGTTAGCATTACATTTCAGTCACTTTGCCTCCAAAACCATGTCAGAAACCGAATCAGATTATGAACAGAGTGATGACCGTGATTCAACACCGGAGATAGAAGTGCCAAGGAGGCATCACAAGAGTTATAAAGGTGGTCGGCATGTCAGGGAGGAGCCCACCACTTTGGCTCATTTGCAAGCTTGTCCACTTGCAGTGACCTGTTTTCGGTACCTATCATGTTTTGAGTATTGTGAGAGGATCTCACAAATTCAACATCACAGAGAATTAGTCTGCTTGTTTGTCCTACATTTGCACAATGGTCATGTGAACCTTGCAGGAGTGGACTTCACACTATCACCCAAGATTGTTGCTCAAGCAACCGGGATAGCAAATGTTGGAGAGGAGTGGAACAAGCGCCAGCAGTTAGACAGATTTCATTATGAGCCATATATCAAACCTGGATGTATAAGATACCTAACTGTTGTTTTTCCCTTCATATTCCTAAGGGATGAGTATGCACCCTTGATGAGGCTCATTATTCGCTATTTGACTTGTGAGGGAAGATTTTCACGTCTATATTCGTACCATATCCGTTTGTTGATGCATTTCACATGGGTACGAATGATGAACATTCCTTTTTTCATGTGCCGAAATATAGAGAGGATGGTGCCCTTGGTACAAAGGAAGAGTCCAACACAGCAACACAAGAGCATTTATCATTATGTACTAATCAAGATCATAGTGATGCATCAGTTGGCACAGAAGGATATTCCATGGGAGGATTTCATTTCTCGCGACTTCTTCACGGTGCCACACCCACCTCCTGAGATTGTCCATGATGAGGGAGGGCCTTCACAGTAGTTTGACATTCATGAGACCGAGCATGTTGATGCTCCAGCATATGTGACATATCAGAAAGGCCCCAGAGCCTTATTTGCAGCTGCACGACGAGTACTATCTCCACTCGAGGTGGAAGGGGTCTCGTTGACTTCATCAGCATAGCGAGTATTATCTACACATCATGTGGAAGGGGTCTCGCCATCTTCTTCAACACAGGTACAGGTCCAAGACAGGGGCAAGAGACCCATGATTGATGAGGGTACTTCAAGAGGTCAGGACACGGATATCATTGATATTGATGCTAGCTCTCCTACCTCAGAGCTCAAGGAGATCATCCGAGAGCAAAGGGCCGAGAATGAGTCGCTGCACAAGAAATTGCAGATGGCACAATGAGTGATCAACTACTTAGAGCAGCGCAACAAACAGTTGGAAGATGAGCATGAACTTTATGAGCAGCGGAAGATTCGTGAAGACCGGGAATTGGCCTGTAGGAGACCCAGTGATTTGACACCTATCGATCGGGAATCAATGCTCATCCGTGTGAACACTCACTTGGAAAAGTTGTTGGAGAAAGCCAATAGAGACAAAGATTTGCTTCGACACATGAAAAATCATTATTGGGCCCGCATGCATGTGTGCAAAGCAAAATTGAAGATACTTAAAGGACGATTGGCCAAGGCACTAAAACGGAGGAAAAGGCCCGATCCACTCCAAATTTTGGTTGAAGCCTCCTTGAAGGATCATGGCACTCAATGATACACCCTCAGCCCAAAATTCAGAAAATTTGGAGCAATTTTGGTCAATTTTGAAATTTTTTGTCAAACACAGGTTTTTGCCCTCAACGCGTAGCGCGTTGCGCGCTACCCTAAAGATGGGGAGGTCAATTTGAA
Organism: Pinus taeda; assembly: GCA_000404065.3. NCBI lineage: Eukaryota > Viridiplantae > Streptophyta > Pinopsida > Pinales > Pinaceae > Pinus > Pinus taeda. The sequence continues at coordinate 25,570 of APFE031117491.1, forward strand.
AAAAGGTCAACATTTTTGGATTTTCCATGAAAAACTACACCTGCTTAGCCACTGCCAAGACATTTCATCAAGTTTTGAGCCCCCAAAAGGTCAAAAAACATGCAAAAAATGACCTTCTGCCACTTTTTGGACACACAGGAAGCAGTCTTGGGAGATTGCATTTTTGGAGGGGCAAATGAGCACCAAATTGAGAAATTACACTTGGGTTGGAAAGTAGACATCCAGCCCTTTCCATCAAGCCCACTTGTGCATCATTTGGATGCCGGGAAGTGCCCCACAAGTGGGCCCAAAGGCGCGCTACGTGTAGAGAAATGGCGCGCTACGCATCAGGGAAAATTGCCAGTTTTTCACCTACAACTCAGGAAAACGCAGCATTTGACTAGTTTTGACTTTTGGAGGGATTTTTCATCCTCCTTGATGTAATTAATGTAATTTTATGTTGACATGACACTTATTTATCTCTTCTAGAAGATTCATTCATGAAAAGCCAAAACATTTAATGAATGAATTGGTTTCCTAGCTTATAGAGGCAAGTTGTTTTGACTGCCTAGACTCTAGTGCTTTGTTTAGAATTGGTTGAAACATCTCCTAAAATGATGAGCTCGACCCCTAGAGGCAAAGAAATGTGTTAGCTTGCCTATATTATGTATCTTCTTAGTCATTTTGATGGTTGGACTCTTGGGATAGCTTTGAGACTATATTGTACATATTTTATCAGCATTTTTGGCAAAGGTAAGACCAGGGTTTTGCAGCACTATTTGGGATCCATGTGGCTTTATGTCTTGATAGTGTGTTTCTCTCAGTACTTGTAAGTTGTGTATGTGCATCATTATCTCTATTAAATCTTATGTTATTAAACAAATGAAGTGTTAAGGTAGAATCCATGAAATTGCTATGCT
>APFE031117491.1:27193-53730 GCA_000404065.3 Pinus taeda
AATTGCTATGCTCTGCCTTTAAATTTGTTTAATCTTCTATGTTTTCTTCAGTTTAAGGAGAATCCTTGAGACCCCTTGCTCTCCTTAGCCTCTCACCGGTTTGATCTATCCATCTCACCTGATTTAATGCATCAAAACAATTGCCTATCTTGCCCCAAGTGGACCTCTGCAAAAACTGTGCCTCATCCCGCACCCAAAATTGCCTCTCCCTTGAATTCAACAAAACCTTTAAAAATCAATTCTAAACTCTTTGTACTTAATACCTAGCCTAAAATCAGTCATCAATTCGGTCATCTCGAGCCTTTTCTATTATCTTTGTCGAGTTTGACCCGGAGAGAGCCCTCTCCTATCCTCGTAGGGCTAGCTACGAGGCTGAGCGTGGTTTGATGTGGCCTTGAGTTTTGCCTTATTTCAGCCTAAGGAAGATTTGAGCGCTAATAGGGCCATTGTCATTATTTGTGGTTTCTCTCATGCTTGTTAATAGTTTACATCACTGACTGGTAATCAAGAGACTTTCTAGCATGTTTGACGTCAACACATCTATTCGCATCCTAGGATCTGTACTTTGATCGAGTTGTGTTGGAGCGCAAGACCCTAGAGTCAGATAACACAAGTCCAGGTTGCGAAGTGGTGTGACATGGTTTATGATGATATGAATCTCTCTTTCAGATGGCTGGCTATGACCAGACCATGAGTTATCATATGTGATCCTTCTCATTATTGGATGGCTGCGACCATACCTTGGTTTCATTATGATCCCCTTTGACGGATGGTTGCACCAATATCTGGATCCATTTACATGATCATTCTCTGGATGGCTGCATCCATGCCATGATTCATGTATCATTTGACAGAGATCTCATTTTATGTATATGTATCTATACTTGCTTGCAGGTTTTCCAATGGCAGACCAATTCCCCACACTGATTTATAAAGCATTTCATCCCTCACTCTAGCTCGGCCTTCACGCTTTAGGGGGAATCTGTTACACAACATTTTGTCACTGTCCCTGTACTCCCCATTCCTTGATCCTGGAGGACCTCTACAGTGAACCCCGTATGCTTTTCCTGCATGAAGAAACTCCCATTATGTCCCTCTTCATGAGCAGATCATTTCCCTCTTACACCATTTCCTGTGAAACTTCTGTTTTGCCTAGTTTACATGACCGGCGCTAATGTCCTTTGTCTCCCCCACGTCAATGTGCAGAGATTAGCACTACTCGCGCCGACAAGAGCGACTGAGCTGTGTTTCTATCATGCCGGTCCTGTTATGGAAAGTTTTTAAATTAGAGTCGAAGCTTCCAGCTCTAGAAGCTCCATAACGGAAGTCTGGTAAATGGTTTGGCCGGATGGGGTCGAGGATGACAGTTTGGTCTCCTTTCCCCTATAATTATGGAACTACCTCAAGGGATAAGCCCTTCTCCCATGACAAGAGGATCCTTCTCCCATCCATATTTCCTATATAAATCTCCCTTCTTCCAAATCACAAGCTAGTTATAGTTTTTGGCTGAGTGTGTGTATACTATTTTGGATTAGACAAGCAAGCTATTACTAGTTGTAGCCATCTAGTTGTGTGAGGGAGAAGTGTGTTTGGTTTAGAGTGAAGTCTAAAGGAAAGAGCCTTTAAACTATTGTTGTTTGAAGCCATCATAGAATGCTAGCAGAAGTGTGTGGGAACCTGGTCTTGTCGGAGGAAGACTGCAGCGTCAAGACGAATGGTTGTAATCTCTCTTTGCTATTAATACATGCAACTATAGATTGATTTCCTACATGTTTTGTAATATTACATATCCATGTCTTAATGCTTCTTGACTTGTTAAGTAGGTTGAATTGCAATTTGTCTATTATTATGTTTGTGTGTTGTTGTTGTTGTTTACTTGTTTCAGGAGCTTGAAGAAGGAAGCAAGAGATTGCTGGAGTGAGCAAGCGAGGACATCATCAAGCAGGATAAGTGACCAAGAGGTAGGCTCTCTTGATTGATTCTAACCTAAGGAAATCTTCTATAGAATGTATCTGTTGTGGCTAGACCCATTATCGGGCTAGAGGAATTTGTTCGTGTTTGCACTTATAATTTTACTTCACCACACTTAGTCAAGGTTAAACTTGACGGAAGTAAAAACAATGGGTCAAATCCCAAGGAGGAGAAGGATAATGCATCCCTTGCATCAAAGGGACAACAGGAGTAGTGGAGATGTAAGAAGGACGTCTTGAAGATCAAGTGTTTTAGATGTGGAGCCTGATTATATTGTTTATTTAGAGGTATCGTCACATTGGACCCCATTTCGTAATGTGGCGGCAACGTCGCCTGTTTATGCGCATCGCCAGGGGGGGCGACGACAATTATTTAGAGCACCCCCCCTAGCGGGGGATAGGGGGCAGCTCCTATGAAGCTAAAAATAGATGTAAAATTTCCTTGTAAAATGTTGTAATTTCATAGTCAATCTGGACCGTTCATTAAGCGAAAATATGACTATAGAAGTTATGCTTAATTTAGGGTTTTTTTCCCTACAAGGAAACCCCTTACTATATATGAGAGAATTGTATTGTGGCTATGTACGTGTGTATTCTGAGCGAGAAAGAGAGAGGATATTTTGTGAGAGCGAAAAGGGAATTACAACGGATATAGTGTAGGTTGTATCTCTTCATTTTGTTGGATAATAAAAAAGGAAGGACTAGCTATTTCTTTGTGGATGTAGTCCAAATTAGGTGAACCACGTATATCAGTGTCTCTCTTATTTTATGTTTTTATATTTCTGTAATATTTTATGTGTTCCATTGCTCTGTAATATATAATTTTATAACTGCTATTGAGTGTCCTCTCAAGAAGAAGGAAAAGGATAAGAAGCACGACCCGAAGGCTGCAATCGTGAAGATCGAAGAGGAGGAGTTATGCATGTCGACCGAGATACCTCCAGGAGGGAGGTGTGTTGATTTGAAATTGTAGTTCGAAAGAGCTACAAATGGGTAGGATCCTTGAGGAACCCACCTCTCGGATCAATTCCTTGCTACGAAAGCCCATATCAAAAGTAGCAGGATGGACTAGTGTCGAATGGTGTCGAGGAGTGCTGGAGAGACATTTGCAGTGGCTAGGAGCACCAGAGATTGAACATCGTAGAGCAGAGTTGGCAATAGTGCAGATGGCATAGAGCAGAGGTCAACAACAGTGTAGAAGATTCATAGGGTCAACACAAAGACTAGCAATAGTCAGGTTCCAACATTCACATGGTATTATACTGAACACAGTTAGTATAGTAATTTGGGATGCTTTTCCATTGATGATGCAGTAGCAGCAACAATTTGCAATGAAAGGGTAGTTGGCAGTGGCAGTGCGAGCATGACACGGATGCAGATATTCAGAGGGAGTTGCTATACAGATGTAGTGTTGACAGTAGCAGGTTCAACAACAATACAAATACATCATTTGCGTAGTGGCTAGTGGACAACATGTAATACATCAACATCATAGAGGGAGATGTTACAGAACAAAGTGATGCTTCAACAGGTTTCATTGTTAGAGCACATTCCTCACTAAGAGGGAGTGTTGATTTTTGGTAGCATCAGATGTGTTGTAAGTCTCAAATTTTGCAGGCAGGATTGGGCACATGTATTCCAAAAAACCCATAAAGCATTTTGGGAAATTCCATCGGGAGACAGTTTTATTAAAATAATTAATTACTTTTAATGGGACCCTAAGTCTAAACTTAAGAAATTAAAAATATTAATGGGTATTAATCTAATTGTGGGTGTAACTTCTAGAAGAAGACGAGGATCAAGATAAAATGATCTTAGCAATTGATTAGATTTTAATCTAGTTTGTTTAATATCAACAAGAATATTATTTAAGGAAGCTTGAGGGTCATTTGGAAGACAGACCGAGAGATCAAGAGATCAAAATTTATGAAGTGAGAAGTTATCAAGAGGAAATTCTGATTGAGTAGATTTCTTGCAATTGAGGGGTAAAGATAGCATTTGGAGAGAGAAATATTTTCTCAGCCGGAGAATCATCAGAAGGGAGAGGCAAAAATTGATCCAACAACTCTCACGCAGAGGCTAACGCAGGGGCACACAAAGGCAGCACAAAGGGTGAGAGAGAGTTTGAAATTTTGCAGCAGAGTCAGTTTCAGAAGCTGAGAGTTGGGTGTGAGACCAAGAGGCTGAGAGCAATGACTCTAGGCAACAAATAAATCAACTGGATAGGTGACGCAGTGTCTAGAGGGGTTGACACAGGGACTGCGTGAGGACTGCGTAGAGGCAGCACAGGGCCTGCCAAAGGGACCTCATCTAGTGACCGGATCAATTGAGATTTTTTCTTAGTGATTGTGTGAGGTAACCTCACAAATATTTCTGCTAGTATTTCTCTCTCTGTAACTAAATAACCCTTGAGGCATTCGGAGATGTATTCATAATTTTCTACTGCTTAATAATAATAAACCCTCAGATCTGCTGCATCGGTTTTCCTGCATTGGGTTTTTCCAGGGAGATTTGTCAAAAATTAATGGTGTTATTCTGTTGTATTTTCTTTCTTTCTCAATCTCTTGTTTTCATATATAAATTTATTAAGTGAAGGCTACATTGCATGTATTTCAATATTTTCCGTAGAAAACTGCAAATAACTTGTTCCTCTAAATCTAACAAGTAGGAGAAATATGATCAGTTACTGCAGTAGGGTTTCTGATTTAGGAACTTTCACACTTGATAGATTTGGTATGTGTTCAAAATTATTTTCTTGGCATGAATTGGACTTGGTCGCCGAAGCAATATGTTGTCCACATTTACTGCAAAGTGCTTTCAGACTGCATATATAGGGGAGTTATGGAGAAGCTGACTAATCACTTCCTCATACCACTTGCATTGTCCTATTATAAATAGAATAACTAGAAACAATATAAAATAAAACAACATTGGCCAAGGAGAGTGATTGTAATAAAAAATGCATCACCTCATCTTGTTTAGTTTACATCCCATCATATTTATTTCACGACGCACAACATTCAATCATTTAAAACATTGCAAAACCTAGTGGACATGATTAGGTGGCATTGCTTAGTTGTTCCATAGGGTCTACGAAGAAAGCAAAGTATATCAAGAAAATAGGCTTTGAATGACCAAGGAAACTTGTGCATGGGATGATATACTTTTGGTTTGATTTGGAAACATTTGTAAGAAGGATTGTTGTTGCTATGGAGGGAAATCCAATGATACTGCTCTTAAGAGAGTTCAATGTTGTATCATTAGGTTATTTTTTAGAATTTTTTGAATATTTTGAAGCTTCGAGTAAATCTTCTCTGTATGTTTTAAATGATACATAAAAACACCAAAAGGAAAGTTGAATTCATTGTATATTTAATGAGAATATATGACATGAAAGATAACTCTAAAATTGTAATTGGTAAGGTAAATCATCAATGCCTTGTGTACACCTTTTTTAAATTTGTTTCCTCAACCAAATTCCACTTTACCATTGATGCATGAAAATGATGAAAATAGAATTTGACATGAAACATTTGAAAATTTAATTTCAGATTCATACAGTAGCTTAAAAAATAGCAGATGGTGAAAGGACCACATGATATAGAATTTTTCGATAGAGTTTGTGAAGGATGTGCTCTTGGAAAGCATCCACAAGAAAAGTTTGGGAAGGGGCATGCATGGAAATCCTCCTATCCCTTGGAGCTTGTTTGTAGTGCTCTTATGCAGACATTTCTACATCCTTCCATGAGTAAAGGCAAATATGTGCTGACATTCTTAGATGATGACATGCAATACACATGGGTGTATTTTCTCAAACTCAAATTTGAAGTGTTGGACCTTCTAAATATTTTCAAATCACATATAGAGAAGTAGTTTGGAAAGATGATCAATATCCTTTGTATTGATAATGCGGGGGAGTATTTCAATAAGGATATACACATCACTCTGATGAAGTAGAAATATAGTTGTAGAACACAATTCTTTACACTTTGCAGCCGAACATGGTAGCTAAGATGAAGAACATATCCTTGAAAGAGATAACTAGTTTCATGTTGCATGCAAGGTCCCTTCCTTCCAAATTGTGGGCTGAAGTAATCATCTATGCTTCATACATACAAAATATATCTCTTCACAATATGTTATAGGAAAAATGGGTTTTGAAACATGGAGCAAAAGTGACAAATTTTGCATTTATGATCTCGTGCATTAACTCACATTCTTGCAAAAAAAGAGGAATCTTTTGGAGTCTCAAAGAAAAGAGTACATATTTGTGGGATATCCAGATGGTGTAAAGGGATATAGATTACTAGATATTTCAATATAAAATCTCTTCATTGACAGGAATGTCTACTTTGAAGAAAGTCCCTTGCAAGCATCTGAGGAACAACATGTAGAATTTTTTATGCTTTCTCATGTAGCATATCTAAGAGATGATGCATCCTATCATTTAGATCATATTTTATATTTGAGTTATGAAGCTAATTTAGAATATCATGAGCAAGCATGTGAAGATTCATATTTTCCACCACTTTTGACATGCAAGTGGCGTCTCATGAGTGATCTCTTGGGTGATCTTGCCATGATATCTCAATTTAAAGAAGCACCTCATGAGCCCACAACTACAAAGCCAATTGTGGAAATGAATTTTTACATGGTTCTATCATTTGAACCTTATAATTATGTAAAAATTGTAGGGAATCCTTTCTAGGAAGAAACTATAGATGAGGAAAACAATTCCCTCATTAAGTACTCAATTTGGGACTTGGTTCCAATTCTTTCAACTCATAAACCTTTTCGAATGCAATTGGGTTTATAAGACAAATAAAGAATCAAATGGACTTGTGAGCAGATATAAAGAACAATTGGTGGCCAAAGTATTTCAGTAGGTTCATGGCATCGGTTATAATGAAACTTCTACTCCAATGTCCATAAGAGTGCAAGAAGTTCTCAAAACTAACCTAATGAGATAATGTTAGGCTTTTATAAAATATAAAGTTCATAATAGTCCTAAAATGAGCCATGCTCGAATCATATTCTAAACAGAAGCATGAGAGATATGAATGGTCCCCCAATCTTGGATCGAAGCAATAACAAAGTTGCCTAAAAAAGGAGTGAGCTGGTGCGATTTGGTTGAAGAGTTGAGCAAGAAATCCCGAAGTTTCAACTTTGATGTAGAATGAACTGCCAAATGAGGGAACTGATTCGGCACATGAAGTTTGGCCACTGATCTAATTTGATGAGTGATAGAGTGTTGATCATGTTGTTCTCTAAGGGACCCACGTGCAACGTTTCCTTTGGAACCTGTATATATAAGCCCACTTAGAATTTGGTTGCACGACCCTTCAAGGGTTGCAAGACTTGCAAATCCTTCACCAATAACTGTAGAATAATAATTAATCCTTAACAATGCATCTAAACTTAGATTTATGGCATAAACAAGAAATTTACCTCATAACCCTTTAGTTGTGTTGTTTTAGCTAAATAATCCTTTGTTGTATGCAAAATAGGACTATGGGAATGAAAAATAGGGTTTGGAGGGGGTAAAAAAGGGTATTTTGGCAACAAAAAGTTCTTCAATTCTAACCCCAATAGAATTCATTGTTCTTTCTCTAAATTTTTTGTTTTCGTACTTCCAATTTTTGTTCATTGTTTTCTAGCTATATTTATTCTGTGCAAGTATAGCTACAATTTCACATGTTATCAAAGCGCATTGGAGTTAGGAAAAATGAACATAAATAATCTTTGCAGGTACTATAGATTGGAGTTATAATAAAGAATAGGGTTTCTACCTTTTGTAATTCTCGTGTTGTATAACTATTTGGAATGGAAGCCAAATATTTCACTTCAACTTAGAAGTAGATGCTTGTATTGGATAGACATGACAACTGGGATTGAAATAAATTCTACAGTTGAAAAATCCAAATATTTCAATTGTGTGGATGAGAGCATCCATCTCCTATGCTTATCAATTTCTTTGAACTATTGTTTCATGTTAAAACATGCACCACTCCAAATGGAGTTTGGACCACTTTAGAGACTCTCTTTGGGAAGCAGGATGAGATATGGTGTCATATCCTTGAAAATGAGCTCATCTCATTAGATTTGAGTAGTTTTCAGAACATTCAATTTTTCTTCACAAGGTTCAAATCCTTGTTACTCCAGTTGAAAGAATGCAGAATATATAAATCCTAGCAAAAAAAGCATTTAATTCTTTCCATATTATCAAAATTAGGTTTAGAGTATGTTATATTTTTTTCCACATTTTAGACAGTCAGGCTTGCAATAGGAGCCACTTAGAAGATGCATACACTTGATGCTTTTGTTGAGATACACAAACAAAATAAGTTCATAAATATGGGCACATTGAAAAGTTCCAAATATCATGCACTTGTTGCAAGACCAACTCAAAACCAAATCAACACTATAAATGAAAAGGAAAAGAAAAAGAACTAGATCCAAGAAAGGGGCAAGGCCAACTAAAAACCCAATAAAAAATGTAAAGAAAAGGAAAAGCAAAGGAACTACATCCAAAAAAGGGATTTAATCCCAAACATCTAGATGAATTTACCAACTCAAAGGAAAAGAAAGGAAAGAAGGGGCAATATAAATGTATCTATTGCAACCATGTTTACCATATATAATCATCATGCATGAATAATACCTGTTACACAACATTTTGTCACTGTCCCTGTACTCCCCCTTCCTTGATCCTGGAGGACCTCTACAGTAAACCTTGCATGCTTTGCCTTCATGGAGAAACTCCCATTATGTCCCTCTTCATGAGCATATCATTTCCCTTTTGCACCATTTTCCCTGAAACTTTTGTTTTTCCCAATCTACAGGACTGGCGCTAATAACCTTTGTCTCCCCCATGCCGATGTGCAGAGATTAGCGCTATTCCCCACGCCGATTGGTGCGACTGAGCTGTGTTCTGGACGTGTCGGTCTTGTTATGGAAAGTTTTCTAAATTAGAGCTGAAGCTCCATAATGGAAGTCTGGTAAATGGTTTGGCCGAATGGGGTCGAGGATGACAGTTTGGGCTCCTTTCCCATATAATGATGGAACTACCCCAAGGGATAAGTCCTTCTCCCATGAGAAGAGGATCCATCTCCCATCCATATTTCCTATATAAACCTCCCTTCTTCCCAAGCATAAACTAGAGTGTGAAAATCGGAGTTAGAGTTTTGGCTGAGTGTGAATATACTATTTTATACAAGCAAGCTATTAATAGTTGTAGCCATCTAGTTGTGTGAGGGAGAAGGGTGTTTGGTTTGGAGTGAAGCCTAAAGGGAAGAGTCTTTAAGCTATTGTTGTTTGAAGCCATCATGAAGTACTAGTAGATGTGTGTGGGAACCTGGTCTTGTCAGAGGAAGACTGCGATGTCAAGACGAATGGTTGTAATCTCTCTTTGAATTTTAACATATGCAACTATCAATTGGTTTCCTACATGTTTTGTAATATTACATAGTTGTGTCTTAATGCTTCTTGACTTATTAAGTAGGTTTAATTGCAATTTGTCTATTATTATGTTTGTGTGTTGTTGTTGTTTACTTATTTTAGGAGCTTAAAGAAGGCAGCGAGAGATTGCTGGAGCGAGCAAGCGAGGACATCATCAAGCAGGATAAGCGACCAAGAGGTAGGCCCTCTATATTGGTTCTAACCTAAGGAAATCTTCCATAGAATGTATATGTTGTGGCTAGACCCATTATCAGGCTAGAGGAATACATTCATATTTGCACTTATTATTTTACTTCACCACAAATTGGCAACTTCGTTGGGGAGATCCCATCTTTTTGTTTGTTTTGGATTTCATGATTTCATGAGAACTTTGCCAGTTTCATGTTTTCCCTTTGGTTCTGTTTCTTTTCTCCTGCTTACTAGCCTAAGTCTAAAATTCATAGTAGAAGATCTGGTCCATGTTTTGATTTTTTTTTCCTTAGTTACCTCAGCCAGCGCGCTTAATCTGCTGATAGTTGCACCGACCAGCACGAATTGTTGATGAACAGTCGCGCCGACTAGCCTCTAGCACTTGTTGTCAGTTAGGCAGTCGCGTCGATGCCTGTAAGTGAAGATTAGGGTTCGACCCCATCTTGGCTAGTGTGTTTTCCTCTCATGATTTTGACCCCATAAGCCTTTTGGACCATCTTCTCCTTGACTAGAAAGCTTCGTTTAGCTTGCTTTGTGTGCTTTCTTAGTTTAGCCCACCCTCTGATGTGTTAAGTCTGGCCCTGTATGAAGTTCTTTTTTATTTTTTATTTGAATCCCTCGATCGATGCTATTTTTGGCCAAAAATTCATGTCGATCAACCATCAGTGCTAGTTGTAGTACTGGTCAATCGTGCCGATTGGCGCTACTTTTGGCCCAAAAGTCACTCCGGTCTTAGGGGTAAGAAAAAATCAGAATTTTTCCCATTCTAGTGCCAGTGTGTCTTGACCCTTAGACTCTCTTCTTCCTCCCAAAAGTGACTAGAATGCTTTGTTTTCAATTGAAAAAGTAAAAGAGTCTCTTTTGTTCTCTTATTTCAAGTGTCTCTTTTCTCTTTCCAAGCATAGATTACATTTCCCGGTTTGTCGATTGAAACATTTATGTTTTTGGTTTGTTCGATTCAAGGAAGAAGTTGCTTTTAATTTCATTTATAATGCTTTGGATTTGATTGATGCTTGTTTGTTCGGAATTGTGAAAACTTTCATTTAAAGTGCTTTATGTGAAAGATTCATTTTGCATTTTATGAAAAGGATAACATCATTCTAGTTTACTTAAGCAAAAATATTGCATTAGTAGCGTTATTGAGAAGCTAGATTTGCATCATCATAAGCATTGGAAATGAAATGAAACTTCTTATGTTATAGGAAGATTGAGTGAATTTAGGAGATTTATTAGTGAAAGATTTCATTCTTCGATTGTTGCATTAATTTTGTGTTCTCTATCTCTCAATTAGTGATAACTTTCATCGAAGAACAAGATCTCTTTTCTTATATAGCTGCATGTAGGAGTTTTGTCAAATGACAGCGGTAGGGCCTTGTAATTGAAACCAAATTCAAGATCAACCATTAAGATTTATCGAATTAACCTAAGGAAGCATTGAAACTTAATGCTTACATTTAGAGGTCTACGCTAGAGACGTGTTCCAACATCTTTAAACCTAACAGCTGCCATTCGCTTCAGCATTAGACAACGCTAGTACAGACTTGTGCTCCCCGTACTGTCGTGTATATAAAGGGAGACCCCACTAGGTCTGCAATCCTTTATCTATAGAAAGTCGAGTCTGCCGCCTTGCAAACGTGATACACCGAACACAACATTCGGGGAGATTACCTGCTCGTACTTCTTGGTTCGTCGGGAGGTATTCTGCAGTTCACGGTTACCTAGTAATCCTTTATGCCTAGAGTACCCTGAGGAGTCATTTGATATTTTTGACTCCCTAAATATAAAAGATCACTCGAGCACTTGTCCTTTCGAGCTCATTTCAAATCGAAAGTGATAGAGTCACCTTTCGCTCTTTTATCGACTCTTAAACTATGAAAATGAAAAGTTTTGTTTCAGTGTCTTAAAATTAACTACCCACGAAATATTCCTGGTTAAAGTTATATTCCTTATTAATTCTTTAGGGTCGATTCCAATGGAAACATTTCTAGAACCTACCAGTCAAGGATTTCCCTCGGATGGGAATCCTAGTCCTTTTCCTTCTTTTGGAAATGCTGGTGCTCCTTATATGGCAACGTTGTCCCTTCCTGGGTTAACCATTGGTTCACCTATCTGGTTGTTTTTTACCTCGGTGGTCCTGAGCGTCTTGACTCTTGTCCAAATGTCTCGTTCATTTGAATCACATCATGATGATTCTAAGGTTGACCTATCACCTTCTTCCCTTATTTCTTAATCTTCCCCTTCTACTTCACCTACTGAAAGTTTGAAATCCAGTAACCAGGAGGCTAAGAAGAAGAAGAAGAAGACGAAGAAGAAGAAGTCAAATAAGCGAGAGGCCAACTGTGCAACTATTACTCCAAATGCACCCCCCATCGACAAACCTTCTGATCCTTCGCAGAAGGTAGAATTCCCTTGCAGGTTATGTAAGGGTGGCCATCTCCTTTGAGACTGTCCTGGCATTCCCAGAGTCTTAGAGATGTGGTCTCAAAATCTGGATTGACCATCCCCATCAACATCCAGAGATCATGTTGATGCTACACCTTCAGCTAATGATGGTAAGAAGAAGGGAAATATTAGATTCCCCTATAGGTTATGTGAAGGAGAGCATCTTCTTCACCTTTGCCCTCTTATGGATAAAGTTTCCAAAGTTTTGGAAAGCCTTTGCATCTCTTCAACCCCAACGTCCTGTTGGTTATCAAAGGCTTTCTTCTAACCCTCCCCCGATTGGTAAAGAGATTGACTTGGATTCATCTCTTGCCCGTCCTGCTTTTCCTGAGCATGACTCTCTTGTATCTGTTCCCGACCAACCATTGGTCGAAAAGAGTGTCGACTTGTCTCCACCTCCAATTGATCACTCTGTTCCGGAAGAGAGTGGTAATCATACTGCTCATGTTCTTCTCATCTCCTCAGATTCTCATGAATCGAAGAGTGACCCTCCCGTCCTGGTTGTTCAGGAGAGTCCTCCTATTCCTGTAGAGCATGGGGCAATCATATGATATCCCATCTTATGTGCCTTTCTAGATCACAGTACAAGCCTATAACATGGCAGTACCTGGAACTATATTAGATGAAGGTGCATCTGTTAGCATCATGTCTTCTACTACTTGGCAAGCTTTGGGTTCCCCACAGCTTGTGCCTGTCACCCAGAATCTGTTGGCTTTCAATGGAGGAACCAGTCAACCTTTAGGGATCCTTCTAAAGTTCCCTATTACTTTGTAAGGGAAGACCGTCTATATAGACGTGATGATAGTCCAAGGTCCATTAGATTTCAATCTCCTCCTTGGACACGACTATGTTTATGTCATGGGAGCTCTTGTTTCTTCACTTTTCTGTGTGGTTTGTTTTCCGCACGAAGAGAGAATAGTGATCATTGATCAATTGTCGTTCTTTGGTCACCAGGCACCGCCTTTGCAACCATCATCCCCTATCGGCTCTTGTTTGCAAGCAATACCTTCCCCGCCACAGGTCAGTTATGAGGCTACCTGTTCAATCTCCACCTCCATTAAAGATCACACAGATGGTATCGTACATTATGTATTGGGGGAATTGGAACCCGATCTATATTTGGTACCAAATGACATGTATTCCTCCCAAAGCGTGGTTCTTCCATCTAGTGAAGACCTCTTGGGAGCCATGTTCTCATATGGTCCATGATCAGATAGTGAGGATAGTTCATGGTCGTGTGTTAACCTCGTTAAAAAATGAAACAAAGGAATATGAGGATGGTTCCTTAGCTTGTGTCAACCTCGTTAGAAAATGAAACAAAGGAATGTGAGGATAGTTCCTGGCCTTGTGTCAACCTCATTAAAAAATGAAATCAAGAGTCGGAGCATAGTTCCTTGTCTTGTGTCAAGCTCGTTAAAAAATGAAGCAAGGAGTCCGAGGATAGTTTCTTCCTATACCAACCTCATTAAAAAATGAAACAAGGAATGTGAGCATATTTCTTTGTCTTGTGTCAAGCTCATTAAAAAATGAAACAAGAGTCTCGAGGATAGTTCTTTTACTGCGTCAACCTCACTAAAAAATGAAGCAACTCCCTTTTCCAAATCGAGTCTTTGATTAAGATCTCGTAAAATACCAGTCGATTCTTTCCAAGGTCTTGAAAGTGAACCTTCATTCCATCCACCTAGTTGACTGAAATGAAGCTTGGGGGGTGTGTACCCCGATTGAGTCATTATGCGGGGGCATGCAAAATTATAGCAAGCATAGTTTTTCATTTCGAGCTTGTGTAAACATGAAACCGAATCCAAGCAGAGTTCTCCATGGTTCAAGCTTGTGTAAAAATGAACCCATGCTTGATTTACATCTCATGATTTCCATTTTAATCAGTTGGTTTCTGCTAGATGAGCCTTGGTTGTTTCATTCCATCGCCACCATCTCTTTGGCCGATCATATGCTTTCACTTGGTTGTTTTTCCTTTCCTAAGGGATCGCAGTGATGAGTGGTTTTGTTAGCCAACCTCTTAATCGTTACATGTTTTGAGCAGTTCCTCCATTGACGGAACCAATTGCTACCATTTATACCACTCGTTCCTCCAGGACGAGTCACCTGTCAGCTCTTTTCTGACTCGTAAAAGATGAAAATATTGCCAAGTATTTTTCCCTTTTGACTCATTAAAGAGAAGAAAAACGGGGGGTCTGCTTTTAGCTCTTTTTCGACCCTTTAAAAGTGAAAATATGGCCGAGCTCTTGTCATTTCAAACTAGTTAACGGATGCGAAACCTCATGTGCCTAGTATAAGTTTACCCTTTTTTTGGGATGGGAGGCATTATTTACGAGAAAGGTACTCCTTGACTGAAATGGTCAAGTGGTTCTCTCAAGTATTGTTTTCTACCTTTTTGGGCTCGAGAGACACAAATGTACGAAAAGGGACCATGTGGAGTTTTCTTTTATGTGTCTTTTTCAAACTCTCTAAATATGAAAAAGATACTGAGTTACACATTTTTCGGACTCGCTAAACTATTAAACGACATCGGATTTGTCACCATGACGAACAAAAGATTCTCCTTCTTAGGGCTCGTTAAACTTACTAGGTTGAATTCGTCTGAAAGATGAACTTACAGTGCAAGCATATGCTATCCCCTTCAAGCTTGCGATTAAAAAATAATTGGGGTATTCGCCATAAATGGTGGGGGAAAATTTGGAAATCTATCAAGTCGTGTCGGCAGTTTGCTTTTGAATATGACACTCTTTGCTTTGTGTCAGGTTGGGAGATCCTGATTTGTATCATTGACCTTCTGGGGTTTGGGCCATTCACTTTTTCCTTCCATTTGATCTCTGCTACGACAGCATGACCACTGATCCTATGGATCCAAAAGCTGCCAAACTTCTAGTTGTGTTGTCGATATGTTCAAGAGTTGTCCTTCTGCAGTTACACTTACCTCTGTTTCTCTGTATCATCCAAAATCATTTTGCATCCTCTTGTCTCACGTCGATGATATGGGATTCATTATGGCCCTCCTTCGACGTGGTCGCTTTCCGTCGACTTCAACTCATTATCTAGGAAGTTGACCGAGAGACTCCCTTCCAATACCTTAGAGCTTGCATGTCCTAATGGAAAGTTCTTCGCACTCAATGATAAGTTCACATCATTGGCTTTCGATCGAGTGATTTCACGGGTGTTCGACTTCAGTTCTTGTATTCACATTCTGTGGATTGTGCTAATAGTACCTTGAGGGCCATTGTCATTATTGGTGGTTTCTCTCGCGCTTATTAACAGTTTACATCATTAACTGGTAATCAAGCAACTTTCTAGCATTTTTGACGTCAACACATCTATTCGCATGTTAGAATCTGTACTTTGATCGGGTCGGGTTGGAGCGCAAGACCCTGGACTCAGATCATAATAGTCCAGGTTGTGAAGTGTTGTGACATGGTTATGATGATATGCATGTCTCTTTCAGATGGTTGGTTGCAACTAGACCATGAGTTATCATATGTGATCCTTCTCATTATCAAATGGCTACGACCATACCTTGGTTTCATTATGATCCTCTTTGACGGATGGTTGTGCCCATGCTTGGATCCATTTACATGATCATTCTTTGGATGGCTGCGTCCATGCCACTATTCATGTACCATTTGACAAAGATCTCAGTTTATGTATATGTATCTGTACTTGCTTGCAGGTTTTCCGACGGTAGACCGGTTCCTTGCACTGGTTTATAAAGAATTTCATCCCTCACTCCAACTCGGCCTTCACGCTTTAGGGGGCATCTATTACACAACATTTTGTCACTGTCCCTATGCTCCCCATTCCTTGATCCTAGAGGACCTCTACATAAACCCCACATGCTTTTCCTTAATGTAGAAACTCCCATTATGTCCCTCTTCACGAGTAGATCATTTCCCTTTTGCACCATTTCCCTTGAAACTTCTATTTTGCCCAATTTACAAGATCGATGCTAATGACCTTTGTCTCCCCCGTGCTAATGTGCAGAGATTAGCACTATTCCCTGCGTCGATCAGTGCGACTGAGTTGTGTTCCAGTCGCGTCGGTCCTCTTATGGAAAGTTTTCTAAATTAGAGTTGAAGCTTCCATCTCTAGAAGCTCCGTAACAGAATTTTGGTAAATGGTTTGGCCAGATGGGGTCGAGGATGACACTTTGGTCTCCTTTCCCCTGTTGGAAATAATACTGAGAGGGGGGGTGAATCAGTATTATCAAATTCTTTCCAATATACCTTCAAGATTTATACTTTAATTTATTCTTCAGAAGTTTGTATGTCAGTACCATATAATAATGAGCAAGAACAAGAAAGACAGATAATCACACCAAGAAACACCAGATATAAGGTGGAAACCCAATGTGGGTGAAAACCACCTGCTGCAATACGTCTCTATCTTATTTCAATTAGAAACTTCTTTTACAATGATTTTGTATTGGTGCAGTCCTTTACCAGTACGCAGGCTGCAACCTGCAGAGAGCTACAACCCTCTCTCATTTTCCAGTTTCTCCTGGAAGGGAGCTACAACCCCCTTTGCTCTTTTTACTTCTTTATGGACCACGTTTCATGAATTTTCAAACTGGATCCAAGAAGATCAAATAATCATCAAGTACATGCAAATCACCCAATCTCCTTATACAATCAACCAATGAATCACCCAACTCTTCAGAATGTTGTAAATAGAAAAGTAATACCAGAAATCTAAACCCAGAATTCTGCTGCAATAGATAAAAGAAAGTCAACAAATGTTTCAAGATAAGTCTGCAACTTCACCAAGAGGGGCCTGCGAATATCTACAGCTCTTCTGAGTTTAAACTGCGCAGATCCGCACTGGTCGTTCTCCTGCTCTGCGTACTTCTTCTTAGATCCGCACCTTTACTTTCTGATTGACAGCGTATCTCCGCACTGTGCCTTATTCTGCATTGCGTACCCCGCACTATTCCTTCTGCTTCGCTGCGTACACCCCGCACTGTGCTTTCTCCTGTGCTGCGTACCTCACACT
Organism: Pinus taeda; assembly: GCA_000404065.3. NCBI lineage: Eukaryota > Viridiplantae > Streptophyta > Pinopsida > Pinales > Pinaceae > Pinus > Pinus taeda. The sequence goes on from APFE031117491.1 coordinate 44,254, forward strand.
CCGCCTTCTGCTGTGCTGCGTACCCCCGCACTCACCCCGTGGATCACCTGCGTACTTCAGATTAGGGCCAAATTAACAGTCCTCCAATGTGCCACAGTCAGTCAGATCCACAGATCTGTCCTTGCGCCAGAGAGATCACGACTTATCAATAGATTTGCCTTAAGTTTTCTCCTTGATTTAGATCTAGCTTTTAAAACCAATCACCCAAAATTTCAGATCTTAAGATATTCAAATTTCACAAGTATCTAGCCAAGTGATCTCCTTTCCTTTTTATAGGCAAGCCTTTCACAATACCATGGTCCAAAACCATAATAGCACAATACCATGAACCCAATACTTGGGATCAATACATTTAGATGCAATACCATGGACCAAAACCATAGGATCAAAAAATGTCAGACTAATACCATGAACCATTCATGAATATTCCCATGTGCACGCGCTGTTATGCATTGGAGAGAGTGAAACTGGGATCCGCACCTTCTGAACGGAGAACCTGCGTGCATGTACACACTCCTTGGTCGGCGTACCTGCGGGTCCGCAGCTTCTTCTAGGATTACTTGCGGGTATCTTAATTTCCATGATTTTGAGTGCCTCAACTGAGATCTGCCACTAGAGTGAGTTGCCATCAAGTACAACACCTGTGCCATAGTACCAACCAGAATCATAATGCCAACAATCTCCCCCTTTGGACTTGATGGCAACCTCAAGATCCTCAATGTCATTCTCCCCCTTTGACATCAAGGTCAAAGGGTTATGCTCCCCCTGAGAACATGCTTAGGCCTTTGCTTTGCTGATCATGATCCCCCTGATAAACCAGATCTGCAAAAGGAAAGAAATATCTGCACGAAGAACCACAGTCCACCAAACACCATAAATGACCGATAAAGACATATTGCAGCAAACTTCATATCAGCATGAAGATCTTCTACCATAATGCCAACAATGCATTATATGCTCCCCCTGAACATGTGCCATTCGATCTTCGACCAATCCGCAACCCAGCAAATGTACGCGTATACCGCATATGAAACTTGCGTACAACCAATACTCTTTGAAGCAGATGAGATTTAACAACAAGATGATGCATCAACAACTCCCAGCTTTTGCCTGAGGTATTCAAAGGTCTCCCTGGGCAATGGTTTGGTGAGTATATTAGCAACTTGTTCCTTAGAAGGAACATACTCCAGATTGACCTTTTGTTCAAGCACTTGTTCCCTGAGAAAGTGATACTTGATCGGTATGTGCTTGGTCTTTGAATGCATGACTGGATTCTTTGAAATGTTTATTGCACTTGTATTATCACATAAGATGGAGATAGGTGGTGTACAAGTGATTTGAAAATCTTGCAAGGTCTGCATCATCCAAAGGAGTTGAGTGCAGCAAGATGCAGCAGCCACATATTCCGCTTCAGCTGTAGATAAAGCAATCGAACTCTATTTCTTGCTGAACCAAGATACTAATCTGGAACGCATAAAAAATGCACCACCACTTGTGCTCTTCCTGTCATCCACGCTTCTGGCCAAATCTGCATCAGTATAAGCATGAAGTGTGAGATCTGTATCTCTAGGATACCATAAGACATAGTTAGAGTTCCTTGAAGGTACTTGAAGATTCTCTTTACTGCCTGAAGATGAGTTTCCTTTGGAGTTTCCTGAAATCTTCCAACTATTCCCACTGCATGCATGATGTCTGGTCGGGTACCTGTCAAATAAAGTAGACTTCCAATCATAGATCTATAGGTGGGCTGATGTACTGCTGCTGATTCATCATTTTCACTAAGACTGCAACCTGTAACCATGGGGGTACATACTGGTTTTGCATCTTCCATGCCATACTTCTTTAGAATCTGCTTGAGGTACTTGGTTTGAGACACGAAGATACCGCCTTCATTTTGTTGGATTTTCAATCCAAGAAAATATGTCAGTTCTCCAAGCAAGGACATTTTGAATTCTTTCTGCATCACCACGACAAAGCTTTGACTCATAGCTTCTTCATTGTTGCCAAAGATAATATCATCTACATACACAACAAGTATTAGAAATTTGTCATTTTCAATTTTTATATAAAGATTGCTATCTCTTGAACCTTTTGAAAAACCTTCTTGATGAAGGTATTTGTCCAAACGGTAGTACCAAGCACTTGGATCCTGTTTAAGACCATAGAGAGCCTTTTTCAGTCTGCATACAAGATTTCAATCATTCCCAAGGATGAAACCATCTGGTTGCTCAATGTACACTTCTTCTTCTAAGTCCCCATTCAAAAAGGCTGATTTCACGTCCATTTGAAAAACTTTGAACTTCTGAAAGCTTGAGAGAGCAAGGAACATTCGGATGGCCTCAAGTCTTGCAACAGGAGCAAAGGTTTCTCCAAAGTCTATTCCTTCTTGTTGAGCCATACCCTTTACAAACAAGTCTGGCTTGTTTCTAATTATTCCCTATTTTCATTTAACTTATTTTTGAAGATCCATTTCCCCTATGACATTCTTATCCTTTTCTAGAGACCAACTCCCAAGTGTTGTTCTTCGATCTGCTCAATTCTTCATCATTGCCTTGACCCAGTATCATCTTGCATGCTCTTTTACATTTGTGGTTCAGTGGAGAAGAGCAATGCCAAATAGCTTGAGGCTTCTGCAATTGTTCTTCTTGTTTGTACACCTGCCTCCTTTTGCCCCAAAATTTGTGATTCTGGATGATTCTTTTGAACATACCTGGAAGGAGTCTTCTATTATATCCTTATTTGTTCCTCTGGATCCTCATGGGTTTCTTCTTCATGGGTCTCTTCTTCATCATTAGTCCGACTTTGAGGGTAGTCTTCATCCTCTTCGATTTTTTCATAATTTACTTACCTAGGAATGTATCCCTTTTCATCAACCACTACATCAATGCTGTCAACAATTCTTCCAAGTCTTTTATTATAACACTTATATGCTTTGTTGTGGGGAGTATAACCAAGGAGAATGCCTTCATCTGCTCTAGGTTCAAATTTTCCAAGCTGTTCATCAGTATTCTTAATATAGCATTTGCTTCCAAAAATTTTGAAATGCTTTATCGAAGGAGTCTCACCATACCAGAGCTCACGAGGAGTTTGAGCGCTGTTTACTCGGACATTTGTTTTGTTGAGAATAACAACCGCAGCAAATGCAGCTTCACCCCAGAAGGTTGTGGGAGTTCCAGACTCGTCAAGCATAGCACGAGCCATTTGTTGGACTGTTCTGTTCATACTTTCCACCACTCCATTTTGCTGAGGAGTCCTAGCTGTAGAGAATTCCCTTCTTATTCCATGTTCTTCACAAAAATCAAAAAATTCATTTGAGGTAAACTCCCCACCTTTGTCGGACCTGAGGCACTTAATTTTGTAATCTGATTCATTTTCAACCAAGGCTTTGAATGATTTGAATTTTTCGAATGCTTCGTCCTTGTGCTTCATAAGTCCTAACCAAACCATCCTGGAGAAGTCGTCAATGAATAATATAAAGTATTGTTCTCCTCGAGGCGACCTTGTCCTAAATGGACCACATACATCTGTATGGACTAGCTCAAGAGGCCTGCTGGCTGATCCTTCCTTCTCAGGGAAGTTAGTTCTAGTTTGCTTACCAAACTGACATGATTTCCATATGGTGTTGTCTGGAATTTTGATGTTTGGAAGACCATGAACTGCCTGGTATTTGCATGCTTTCCTAATTTGTGAAAAGCTTAGATGCCCCAACCTCCCTTTCCATAACCAGTGTTCATCATCCTTGCTCAAATAGCATTATTGTTGTCCTTCTTCAAATATGTATAAATTATTTGGAGCTCTTCTGCCTTTGATCACTGTTCTTCCTGTATCAAGATCACGAACACTACACCCATCTTATCGAAATATTACCTCGGTTCCATTATCGCACATCTGACTGACACTCAATAGATTATGCTTCAAGCCATCAACATACAAAACATTTCCAGCTTTGACCTTTTCTTTCAACTAAGAAGTGCATTTTCCTTTTATGGCTACAGGGGTATCATTTCCAAAAGAAACTTTCTTTCCCTTTTCTAATGTAGTATATGATTCAAGTTTTCCTTTATCACCTGTCATATGCTTTGAACATCCACTGTGGATGTACCATAGATTTTCCTGTCCTTCTGTATAAAAAGCTATCCCACATCTTTCTAATTGTGGTTCCTTCATTCTCCATGTTCTGGTACTTGAGGTTTGTTCCTTCTAATTTGTCTTCCAAAACTTGCTCCTGCATTCAGAATCTTCATGACCAAAGTTATTACAAATAGAACATTCAATTTCATTTTCAAGGGCGAAAAAGTTGTTATAGGTCCTTTTTGTGATTCCAATCATACTTCTTTTCTTTTGAGCTTCTCTAGTCATGATTGTCTTATAGGAAACACATTGAGCTACTTTGTGGCCAAAGTTATGGCAAGAGAAACATTGGCCATTGAAGAAACTCCTCCGATTATCAAATCTGCCTGCCAAGTGATTTTAGTTTCGATTGTCATCCATTCTTGAAGAAAATTGGGAATATTTTACCTAAGGTTGGTTGTAGTTTCTGTTTGTCCTTAAGGTAGCTTGCCCCCGATTTTCTTGATGGTCTTTGTTCGTTCTTGATGAAGATTGTCCCTGATTTACCTGATGATTTCTATTAGGCTTTAGCTCACTCCTTCTTGCTACATCAAGATAACTTTTGGAGGTGGAAGCTTGGGATGTTTCACCATTATACCCCAGACCTGTCTTGATTAGAGGGGAACGTTGCACATTGATAATCTCATCCAGAGTTTCAAATCCTTTAACAAATTTAAGATTAAGGGCCTTTGTTTTCTCAATCTCTTTTCTAAGAGCAACAATTTCACATTCTAACTTTTCAAAATGTTTTTCCTTTTCATCAATTTGAAATTGTAGAGTATCAATGATCATATTCTTTTCTTCTATACATCTCTTGAGTCTAGTAATTTCTTCAAAAAGGTTATCCACATCTATAGCATCCATATAATCATCATCTTCAAATGCCATTAACAGTTTATATTCATTACCTCGTTCATCTTCATCACTATTTGATAGACCATCACTATCTTCATGAGTGTAGTAGCTTTTCTTATTTGCACCCTGTTTCTTGTTCCATCTAGCGGGTTCCTTTCCTTTATCCTTATAAGAACATTTTGCAGCATAATGACCTACTCTTCCACAAGCAAAGCATTTAAAAGGTAACTTACCTCTGAACCTTCCAGAACCCCTTTGAAGATTTCTGACAAAATTTGATTCTTCTTCTTCTTCTTCTGGTACGTGACTTGCTTCATAATAATCTCCTTTGTCTGATGCCTTGAAAGCAGCTTCTCTTCTATCTGTTGGACATCCCTTTCTCATTTCATAAGCAATTAGAATTCCATGTAGCTGAGACATAGTAAGAATTCGTAGATTTTCCTTTTCTTCAATTGCAGACACTTTAGATTCAAACTTGGGGGACAATGATCTTAGAACATTTTGAACGACAATAGCCTCTCTTATTTCTTCACCCAAATTTTTCATACAAATAACAATCTCATCTACCCGAAGAAAGTAATTAGCCACACTTTCATCATTATACATCCTGAGATTCTCCTACTGAATTCTGAGAGTTTGAAGTTTAGCACGCTTTACCTGTTCATCTCCTTTGTAGCTCAAGACAATCTTGTCCCATATTTCTTTTGCTGATTTATATTGCATAACTTTCACAAACTCTCTTTGAGATAAGCATCCCAGCAAAGTATTGACTGCTTTAGCATTTGTTTCATATTTCTTCTTTTCGGCCGCATCTGTAGGAGTAGCTGAAGGAAAATTGTAGCCTATCTCTATGATATCCCAAACATCTGTACCAAGAGATTGAAGATATGCAGTAACTCTTACCTTCCAATAGTTGAAGTTTGTCCCATCAAAAATTGGTGGCTTGATAGATGCTTCCCTCTCGTAGTTGCTCATGATGAAAGATCTTCCTCCAAGCGATCAAGCTTCTTCAGAACGACCTGCTCTGATACCAATTGTTGAAAATAATACTGAGAGGGGGGGGTGAATCAGTGTTATTTAGTTCTTTTACCAAATATTCCTTAATTACACTTTGAATTATTTTTGCATATCAGTACCATAAAATAATGAGCATGAACAAGAAAAACAGATAGTCACATCAAAGAACACCAGATATAAGGTGGAAACCCAATGTGGGTGAAAACCACCTGCTGCAATATGTCTCTATCTTCTTTCAAATTAGAAACTCCTTTTACAATGGTCTTGTACTGGTGCAGTCCTTTACCAGTACGCAGGTTGCAACCTGCAGAGAGCTACAACTCTCTCTTTTTTTCCAGTCTCTCCTGGAAGGGAGCTACAACCCCCTACTTCTTTTCAAGGACCACTTTTCATAAATTTTCAAACTGGATCCATATACATCAAATGATTATCAAGTACATGTAAATTACACAGTCAGCTGCAGTAACCAGATCAACAATAACAGAACTGAACCCGTAACACCTTATCAATAGAAAAATTCAGTCAACAGAAGATCTTAAGACAGATACGCAGTTTTCCTTTCACTGGCCTGCGTCCCCACGCACTTCACCTTCTGCTCTCCTGCGTATACACGCAGAAAGCCTTTTGTTGCACCGCGTGCCTACGCACTTCTTCTTCAATCGCGCTGTGTACTGTTGCTGCAGGTGCGCACCCAGATACACTATAGCACCGCGTACTTCACTGAAGCCACGCACCCAAAGACACTATCGCGTCGCGTAATTTTTCTGTGCGTACGCACCTGAACCTACGTCGCTCTGCGTACCCACGCACTGCGCCTTCGTCGCCTCTGCATACCCATGCACTGCGCCTTTGTCGCCCCTGCGTACCCACGCACTTATCCTTCTTCTGCTCTGTGTGCCCATGCACTCGCACCGTTAATCACCTACGTACCTCTGATTAGGGCCAAAATACAGTCAGATGCTCAGATCTGATCTTGCGCTCGAGAGATCACCCTTCACAGATTCGCTTTCAACTTCTATTTTATAGATCAAGCTTTTAAACCGAGAAACCAATATTTCAGATCTTAAGATATTCAATTTTCAAAAGATGCACAAGCCAAATGATCTCCTTTGCTTTATATAGGCAAGCTCTTCCTCAAATCATGGACCAATACCACGGGCAAAAACCATAATAATACAATACCTTCAGCTAAATACCAAGGGTTAAACATAAGAAACCCCACGTGTGCGCGCTTTACTGCCTTGAAGAGTGTGCACTGGGGGTACGCACCTCATGAATGGGTAACCTGCGTGTCGGGACGCGGTCCCTGCATGGCTTACCTGCGGGTATGCATCTTCTGAACTGTTCTCCTGCGTACTTCTTAATTCTTATCATATTGAGAGCCATGCCATGGGTGTTGCCATCAAGTACAACATATAACCATACCAGAAACATAATGCCAACATGCAGTTGCATGTTTTAAAGGCAATCCACCCTTAAACAAACCCTTAAACAATTGTGTTCTTGACTTATGCCCCTCGTCCCTCTTATTCTGCAATTTAGTCACCAACAAAATCCCAAAACAGTCTTCTCCTTCGTGTTGGTCTCTCTCCTTTTTCCTGCGGCCTAGACAATATCCTCTATCTCCTTCAACGATTTGTTCACTTCTGATGTGTTTCTCACTTTGGATGTGTGAAATGATCTGACACTCACCTTGTATTTATACTAAATAAAAGGGCTCCTTAAAACGTCATCATAGGGAGTGACAACCTGTCATAATGCTTATTAACATAAAGTCAGCCTTGACCTTGTGCCACCATGCCCGCACATAACTTTCAAAAATTCATAACTCCATTTCTACAACTCAGAATCCAATGATTTTCATTGCATCGAAATCATCTTGATGACAACTATCATCCTCGTCCATCACATGTTTAATTGTGTCCATGGATTTGGCCCAAATTACAACGGGTAAAAACCCCAACCTTGGTTTCCAAGCACACAAGTGACCCTTGTGGTTCTTTACTCTCCAAACCTTAAACCCTAGAGCTTGGAGTACCTCCCAAGCTACTAAAAAATCAACACTCCCTCTTAGCGAGGGAGGTACTTCCAAAACTAGGAAGTAACTCATCATCATCATCACTACTCACAACACTTTCCCAAATCTTGGTGCTCACCACTGTAGCAATCCCTGAAGCATGAACTATGCCTCTCTCATAAGTGTCGTTGTCACTAGAAGCATCTTGCCTCTTCTTCCTATCTTGTATCACTTTCCAATCCCTCCATGATTCCTCCTTGGCATATGTGGAAGCACCCTTTCTCCCCATTGACCACACACTCTTCTTTGGCTACAAAGTATCCCTCTAAATATGAAAAATCCCACTAGAACTTGACTCCCTCTGAGCCTCTGGAACCTGAACCTTCTTCTCTGGAACATGTACCTAACCCTCTAAAGCCTGCACCTATACCTTCTTCTCTAGAACCTACACTTGGTTCTTCTTCTTCTCATGATCAATAGGTTTTCTTGTTAGCTTGTATAAACCATTCTCTCTAACTCCAAGCACAATACCCATGGAGCTAAAGACTATGGGCCTGATTCTTTCCTTCTCATCCTGGAACAAGACATCAAACCCATTTTTCTGAATCATTGAGACATAGATCACACTATATTTGATTCTTGGTACAAACAGTATATCCTAGACCCATATCACCTATCATGTCTCCATCCTGAATGACACAACTCCTGATCCATGAATCTCCTTCTGACTCTTGTCACCCAACACCATGTGAAACTTCAAGTCCCATTCAGCTAGAGTCTCAAAAAGCTACTGTGACTTTTTCATATGTTTCTACGTACCACTATCCACGTACCATCCATCCTCGTCAATAGTAACTTGCTATAAATGAGATATCATAGCAAATTCCTCCTCCTCCAATCTATTGGGGAGAGTGTCTATCTAAGCAGGAGTGGAAACTATTAGGAAACCAACTCACAAAAAGATAGAAAAGATAGATCAATGCCTTAGAATTCAACCTCTTCGAGGGGGAACCTCCTTTACGTTACACAAATGAACAGTTCTTGGATGATACAAATGACTAAACCTCCCTTCTATATATAGGAGTCTAAGGGTCACAATATAATCAAGCCAACATAATAGTAATAACATAAGGGCACAAAAATAACAGTAGTGGGTTTCTATGGGGCATACTAATAACAATATGGGGACAATAGGGGCACAATAATAACAATAAGGGATACAATGAAAATAGTAATGGGGGAATCACTAGTATTATAGGGGCCTAACATGCCCCTCCCATTACAAAAAGCGTTTTCCTCAATGCTTAAGTAGTTCTGGATGCTTCTGTATAAAATTCTCACCCTCCCATCTGGAATCTTCAGTGGATAAGTTCTTCCATGAAATTGATTGATTTTGTATCTATCGAATTCTCGTTTCTATGACTGCTTCTAGTTCCAATATGATTTTTCCTTCCTCGTCAAGTTCTGGAAATATTGTT
>APFE031117491.1:54729-74911 GCA_000404065.3 Pinus taeda
CCTGTGATAAAATCCATTGAAACCTCCTCCCAATGTTGGCTTGGAATGAATAAAGGTTGTAATAGACCTGGGGTCTTATTTGTTTCAACTTTATTTTGTTGGCAAACCAAACATTTCGCCACAAAATTTTGAATATTTGATTTAAGGCCATCCAAAAAAAAAAATCCTTCTTAACCTCGTGGTAAGTTTTTAAAAATCATGAGTGCCCTCCTGAGGGAAAGTGTGCAATTCCATAAGAATCTTTTGTTTGAGTTGGGAATTCTTACATAGGTATAACCGATCTTTTTACCATAACGAATCATTTTTTCAGCTAAATTTATTAGATGTACTGGGATCTTATTGTAACTTCCGAATGATTTCCCACACTTCTTCTTCATTCTTCCATTCCTCCCTTGCTTCATTATCCAATCTGGTTGGATAATAGAAATGGTGCACAACAATGCTTCCACATCCTCATCCTTTCTTGAGAGTGCATCTGCCACAACATTTTGCTTCCCTTTTTTGTAGATGATTTCAAAGTTATAACTCAACATCTTTCTGACCCATTTTTGTTTCTCTTCAGAGAATAATATTTTTCTAAAAAGTATTTAAGACTATCATGATCCATTTTTACCTTGAAGTGTCTTCCCATTAGTTAGGGTCTCCATTTCTTAAGTGCATGTAGTATTGCAAACATTTCCTTCTCATAAAGAGCTTTGTGTAAATACTTTTCCTTGATTGGATGACTTTTGAAAGCAATGGGTCTTTCATCTTGCATTAAAACATCACCAATTCCATTTCCTGAAGCATCACATTCCACAATAAAGGTTTTTGTGAAGTTTAGCGTAGCTAAGACCGGTGCTTGGTTTAAGATGTTCGAAGGCCTTTGTTGCTTCTAGATTCCATGAAAATGCATCTTTCTTCAATAATGTTGTTAAAGGTGCTACTATTCTCCCATAATTCTTAGCAAACTTGCAATAACACCCTGTCAACCCGAGAAATCCTCACAGATTCTTTATGGATGTGGGGATTTTCCATTCCTTAATGGCTTTAATTTTTCTAGGGTCTACCTTAACACCTTCATGAGATACAATATGACCTAGATATTCCACCTCTTTTACTCCAAAGAAACATTTGGAGCTTTTTTGCATATAATTGTTTCTCCTCCAATAGTTTGAGCAACCTATCAACATGTTCAACATGATCCTTCAGAAACTTGTTGTACATTAAGTAATGTCATCAACAAAAAATACTAACACAAATTTTCTAAGGAAGGGTTTGAAAATGGAAACTCATCAAACCTTGAAATGTAGAAGGTGCATTGGTAAGGCCAAAAGGCATGACCAAAAATTCATAATGAACCGAATGAGTTCCAAATGTTATTTCCAGAATGTCTTCAGTCTTCATTTTGATTTGATGATATCCTGAACGAAGATGCAACTTGGTGAAGTAAATTGATCCATGCAATTCATCCAATAATTCATCAATGACGGGAATGGGAAATTTATCTTTAACAGTGAGTTTTTTGAGCTCCCTATAATCCGGACACATGTGCCACGATCCATCCTTCTTGTGCACCAATAATACTAAAGTAGAGAAATAACTTTGACTAGGTTGAAGTATACCAACCTCTAGCATTTATGCAACCACACGTTCAATTTCACTTTTTTGGGAATAGGGATATCTGTACGGCTTGATGTTTGGAGGAACACTTCCTGGAATCAAATGAATAGCATGATCATCATCACAAATAGGTGGGAGACCTTTGGGAGTCTCAAATACCTTGGAATGATTGTCCAAGACTTTTTGGAGATCTGGAGAAATAGTTGATTTCGATGTGGGAACCTCTAGTGAACATAATTGTGCAATTACACCTCATTTTTCCTTCTTTAGAAGCTTTTTCATACTGTTAGAGCTGATTATCTTTCCCGATTTCCCTACAATACCCCTTAATTTAACTTCTTTTCCTTCCACACAAAATTTCATGAAAGGTTCTTGAAAATTAAAAGCTATTGTACCCAAGGACTATAGCCATTGGACTCCTAGTACAACATCAGCACCACCCATTGGAATGGAAAGCATTGGGCTATTCAATACATATTCTCCCATGGATAGCCTGATATTATAACACTTTCCAAAGCAGTTTATGGCTCCTCCACTTACAACCATCACTTGACACTCTGGTGTTGGATATAGGAATCAGTTTAATTCCCTTGCTATCTTACAATGAATAAAATTATTGGTACTTCCCAAATCAATCAACACTATTACCTTTTTCTTCTTGATATGTCCTTCTATCTTGATAGTTTGAGGAGTGGTAATTCCAGCCAATGCATTACAAGATATGATCAGATTCATTTCTTCTTTATCTAGGGTTTTTCTTGGTATATCCTCTTCTTTTGAAATTCTTGTTCCTTTCTTCCTCCTCTTCACAATCTATGTAGAATAATTTTTTCTCAGCACACTTATGACCTTTAGTGTATTTTTTATCACAACTGTAGCAAAGCCATTTTGCTCTTTTTTCTTCCAATTGTTGTGGTGTCAACCTTGTAGGTTGTGGAAGGCCAGGGGCAACAACACTTCCATCTTTATAGTTGTGAGTGGTAGGCTTCCTAGTTGCCATAATTTTTCTTTCCATTTTTCTTGCTAACCTGAATGCTTTCTCCAATGAATCAGGTTCCCAAAGGCGAACCTCATGTTGGATATTATCCTTTAAAGTCCCTATGAACCCATCAATCCTCTGCTCCTCTGGAATATCTTTTACCCTTATGTTCAATTTTTGTAAGTCCTCAATGTGCTCCATCATTGAACCCTTTTGTTTGAGATGTATCAATTGGATAAAAAAGGTGTTGATTTTTGTATCCTCATAATGTGCTATCATTTCTTCTGTAAAAATTTCCCAAGTGAAAATTTGTTTACAAGAGCAAAGCCATCGATACCATACAAACTGATTTGGTTCCAAATATAAAGTTGCAATACGTACCTTTCGTGTGTTTTACACATTATGGAGATCAAAAAATTGCTCCATCTGTAGTATCCATGTTCCGAGATCCTTGCCATCAAACTTCCTCATATCGATTTTTGGAACATGGTGGGTCTTGAATCCAACATTAGAGTCTATGAAATCATGATTAACATTTATTTTGTTCTCATCATGAGTTTCCTTTACTACCCTTTCACCATTAGTGACCATTTCTTGTAGCATCTTATTCAAATTTATCTTCAATTCTTCTATCTTATCGTCTATGCCATTCATCTTAGCGTCCATGCCATTCATCTTAGCTCCCATGCCATCCATCTTAGATTCCACGCCATCCATCTTAACATGCATTCCATTCATATTAGCTTCCATGCCATCCATCTTAACTTGCATGCCATTTATATTAGCTTCCACGACATTCATCTTGGCTTCATTTTCCTTTAGTGAGAGTGAAATTTGTTGTACTTGGCCTTCCAATTTTGATATATCATGTTGCATTTCTTCCTCTTCTTCATGAGTTATGATAGAACTTTCAAGTCGCTTACTAGGTGTTTCCATTTTCTTTCTTCAGGGCATTAATTAATGCTAATAATTCTTCATTATTCCCTTTGAATTCCTTCAAACTAATTTTTCAAACCAATCTTATGCAAAATTAAAAAAAAAAAACTATACACCTTTTTTTTCACTTTGTAAGAGCTCAATATTGAATCTGTTGTATCTCTGTAACCGTGGATCTAGTATATCTGAAATCTTGTCCTGCGGTAGCCCTTTGAGTCATCTTTATAACCCTGCAAGTTTGATCAAGATTTGATTCTCCAAGAAAGATTTATGCCAAATCTCCCATGGTGACCTGATTATAAACTAGTTCCGTAGAGCGAACTTGTATGACATGCCACGTGTCGCTGTTTCGACCTTAGTACCTGAAACTGATACATAGAAAACTACAAACCATCCTATTTTTGAAACTTCCTATGAAATTTCAATCTAATTCTCAAAACAAAAGTTATGACGATATTCCCCAGGTCACATGTTTGGAATGTAATTCGGGATTCTACAAAAACCCTAACTTCCTCAGATCATATCTCCGTAAATATAGTGATACAAGATCTGAAATTCGGACCCGAAGTTCAAAACGATTTTGACTCAAATGGGATTTTGTTGTAGCTTTTGAAATATTGCAGAAAAAAACGTTATAATGAAAATTCCACAATGACCTGTTTGGAGGAGCAAAACCCTAGAATCCAAAGCTCTGATACCAAATGTTAGGAAACCAGCTCACAAAATGATAGAAAATATAGATCAACGCCTTAGAATTCAGCCTGTTCAAGGGGGAAACCTCCTTTACATTACACAAATCAACAATTCTCGGATGATATAAATGACTAAACCTCCCTTCTATATATAGGATTCTAAGGGGTCACAATATTATTAAGCCGACATAATAGTAATAACATAACGGCACAAAAACAACAATAGTGGGTTTCTATGGGGCATACTAATAACAATATGGGGACAATAGGGGCACAATAATAACAATAAGGGATACAATGATAATAGTAATGGGAGAATCACTAGTATTATAGGGGCCTAACAGAAACACCAATGACCTACTTCCCTTTCCTCTTCTCGTCATCTCCCTTCTTCTTCATTGAACATATCGACGAAAAATGACCCATCTCACCATAGTTGAAACATTGGGATTTACCCAAGTCCTTCTTTTGCTTACCCTCCATTTTTGCTACAAGCGCCATGTCATCATCTGAAGCCATCTTCTTCGCATGAAGATCCTCATCTTGCAAATCCTCCTGAATGAATTCATCCCATAGCCTATTCGAATTTGGAAACTTCTCTCTGGTAACAATCCCTTTGATGAAGGGCTTCCATTGCTCGGTGAACTCTTTCAAGGTGATCCTCACCATATCATTCTCTGAAATAGTCACACTGATGACAACAAGCTCATATTTGACCTAAGAAAATCTCATCATATATGAATTCACTCCTTCACCCTGTATCATCTTGGTGGACTTCAACTTATCCTCCAATACCAGTATTCGGTTCTCATTCTTATTTTGGAACAAATTATGAAGAGCCATCCACATCTCATGTGTAGTGTTCTTCCTGAACAAATGAGGTATTAGGGGATCCTTCACACCATCAAGGATGATCAATCTCACCCTCGTATCCAATTCCTGATACACAAATATCTCATTTGCGTCATTTGGCTTCTTTATGAATTTCTCAGCGAACTCCTAGATCTTATTGACCTACAAGACCAACTTGATCCTTTCCTTCCATGGACTATAGTTAGACAGTCCCTCCAACGTATCCTCATACTGGATATCAACCTACAACTTCGATATTGTCACCTAAAATGTGACCAACTCCCTCTTAAGTTCTACTTCGTTGTGGAAAACTCTGATTTACTGACTTCCAAAGTAGCTCAGACACCCTCTAATACCATGTTGAATGTCCATGATCTTGGGTCTAGGATAGAAACTTATAATCTATGACACTACCAAATAAAGAATCTCAACATAACTACTTTTCACAACAGAAAAATAGAAAGCAGTAAATCACATATGCATAAGTATGCACAATTTTTAACAAAATATTGTACAATAATATACAACCCAATCTTTGTTATATTAAACCAATATGAATAATAGAACAATCTATGGAATACAAGATACAATGAAGATCTTGCTACAACATTTATGTCATATCTTGTCTTGTTGGTCCTTTGCTCCCATTATGCTCTCTAGTTGCCCTTAGTACTTCGAAGGACAACACATAGAAACACAAGCTACTTTGGGTAGCCAACACGTCTCCCTCCACCAGTCCAATGGAACCCAACACTTCACTATACGTTTTTCTCCTAGTTGAGGTCTCCACCTACCCAAGTCAGCCTCAACACATGGCACTTATATACTACTCATAAACCAATCCAAAAATGATCCAATAACATGAATCCAACACCTACAAGATGCACCAAAATATGATATCTTTAGCTCACTATTTAAGGTTTTCTCCTCTGGTCCAACCTCGGTCTGGTTAGGGCAAAACCACAGTCACTTTCTATCCCTTAATTTTTTCCCATATTTTCTCCTCAGAGTTGTGTTTGTCATTCCTTGAGGGGTGGTAGTAGTTTGTTGTAGATGTAGGAATTTACAAGGTAAGTTCCTCAGACAGAACACCAAAGGACACAACTCACAAACAGATCACAGATCAATACACTAGTATTCTTGACGTGGTTAAAACCCTCAAAGAGGGAAACATTCCATGTCCTGAGCCAACACAACCACTTCAGGAAATTTATTAATAAAAGAATGAAAATTTACATAAGCTTCTCTCATGAACGATTACCCTACAAATGACCCTCCATGCTCTTTAAATAGAGATCATGGACCAATCGGGTGCTAAGCCACGGATCAAGTGTCGGTAATACCAAGGAGAGAATGAACCATCAGATCAAGTCATGTCTAGAACATTTCATGATCGTCGGATTGTAAGTTATAAAAGTACATAGTAAAGAAACACACTTTACCTAACTTTACACTAGACCAAGTTATACTTAACTATTCCCTATGTGTCAAAATATCCTAACACACCACCTTAAGAACAACTTGGGATAGGATTAAAGGATGTACAAATATGATGCAATAGGAGAAGCAAGGAGGCATTAGAACCTATCCCCCCTTAGTGACAACTTCCTGAACTCCAACCATAAATCGAAGTTTAGTAAACTTCACCTCTGTGAGAGTCTTTGTAAAGATGTTTGCAAGTTGATCATCTATTGAACAATATTGCACTTCAAGAAAATGGTCATGAATGAGCTTTTTGATGAAGTGTATGTGTAGTTCAATGTGTTTGTTGCGCTGATGTTGGATTGGATATTTGCATAGTTGAATGACACTTTGATTATCACACGAAAGTGTAGTTGGATGTTGTTGCTGAAAGCCAAACTCTGACAGGATCTGACAAAGCCATAGGGCTTCCTTACTAGCTTCTATAGCACCATGATACTGTGCTTCTGCTAAAGAAAGAGAAATGACACTTTGTTTCTTGCAAGCCCATGTAATACATCCTGGACCAAGAGTGAACACATAACCTGTAGTAGACTTCCGATCATCAGGGTCACCAACCCAATCGAAATTAGTGAAACCTACCAACAGAGGAGATGCTCCTACGCTGTAATGAATCCCAAACTAAATTGTACCTCAAACATAACGAAGTATTCTTTTAGCTGCTTTCTAATGACTTTCATGTGGGTTTTGCATAAACTAAGCAATAAGGCCAACAACAAAGGAAAGGTCAAGATGACTATGGGTTAGATATGGGTCAGATACAAAAGTTTTCCTACAAGTTGACGGTATAAGGTAGCATCAACTTCAAGGGAAGTACAAGTGACTGAAATTTTGTCTCCAGATTGAAAGGGAGAAGGGGTTAGCTTACAGTCTTCCATGTGAAAATGGATTAGAAGATCACAGGCATACTTGGACTAGGAAAGGGAGATACCTTCCATGGATTGCAAGACTTGAAGACCAAGAAAATAATGCAAGTGTCCTAAGTCTGTCATTTTAAACTTCTTTTTAAGGTTGGACTTCACATGGTTTATAAGGTTGGTATCACTACCAGTAAGGATAAGATCATCAACATAAAGAACAAGAATGATAAGAGACTTGCCCGCTTTCTTGGTTTAGACAATATTGTCGACATGACACCTAGAAAATCTAGTTTCTAAAATAAATCTATCCATTTTGGCATACCAAGCCCGAGGGGCTTGCTTGAGACCATAAAAGGATTTCTTAATTCGACATACAAGGCTGGAGTCTGTTTGTATAAATCCAGTAGGTTGTTCCATATAGATTTCTTCATGCAAGTCCCCATGCAAGAAGGCATATTTAACATCCATCTAATGGACTTTCCATTTGAAAGAGGCAACAAGGGAAAGAACAAGGCAGATAGAGTTCATTTTAGAAATAGGGGAGAAGGTTCCAGTATAGTCAATGCCTTCAGCTTGTGAAAAACCCTTAGCAACATGACGAGCTTTATGTTTATCAACTTTTCCATCTAGTCCATACTTGGTTCTGTAAACCCATTTGCATCGAACAAGTTTTCATCCCTTTGTAAGAGGAACAAGATCCCATGTATCATTTGCCAATAATGAACAATATTCTTCATTCATAGTTGTGTCCCAATCTAGATGACCTGAAGCTTCTGCAAAGGTGTCAAGATCATAATTCGTTGAAGCTTGAGCCAATAAAGAAGAGGCTCTATAGAACTGAGAACGTGTACGTCACTGATCTATAGGATCACCCACAAGAGCACCTGTTGCATCCCAAGTAGCATGGACCCATTTTGGAATCTGAGGAGCTAAAGGAGGATCCTAAGAAGGTGGGGGAGGATTTTCATCCTTGCTGTCATCATCTAAAGAAGAAATATTTTCAGAAGTAGAAGGGATAGATAGAGGTGGCACATCCACCGAACTAGGCTCGTAGGCCAATATATTTTCAGCAAACTTTACATCTCTTCTAATGATAAAATTTTTAGACTTAAGTGGAATAAGTCTATATCCTTTGACATCTTCAGAATATCCAACAAAAATACATTTTCACTCTTAGGTTCTAAAGCTTTATGTTTCTCATCTAGAATATGGGCCCATGATTCACTTCCAAAAACATGAAAGTGACTTACATCTGGTTAAATTGAGCTCCATGCTTCTTCTAGAGTGATATTCTTTAAAACCTTAGTAGGAGTGTGATTTACTATGCAATTTGCACAGTTAATTACTTCTGCCCAGAAATTAAGACTAAGTCCTTCAGATTGAGGCATACAATTAGCCATTTCCTTTAAGGTGCGATTCTTCCTTTCAGCTACACCATTTTGTTGTGGAGTATATGGAATAGTATATTGCATTTGAATTCCATTCTCAGTGCAAAAGTTGATGAATTTTTTGTTAACATATTCTCCACCATTATTAGATCTTAGCTTAAGAATTTGATGTCTAGATTGTTTTTCAACAAAGGACTTAATGGCCAAGAACATGTTAAATAATTCACTCTTGAATTTTAAGAAGTATACCCAATTGCGTTTGGAGAAATCATCAATGAAAGTTAAGAAATACTTATAGCTAGAGAATGAAACAATTGGAACTGGACCACATAAATCACTATGCACAAGTTGTAAAGGGGTTGAGGTGTGCCAAGAGGCGCATTTTTCAAAACTATCTCGATGATGTTTTCCAAGTACACATCCAGAACAGACACCATCTCTGCAAGTTACCATTGGAAGATTTGTCACCATATTTTTTTTTACATAGATTCTGAAGGGAGCAATTGTTTAAGTGACCAAATTTCTCATGCCAAAGTTTGCTCACTTCATCATTATGAGCAACAAATACTGAGGGAAGATTTGATGACCCAAAGTTGTTAAAATTATACAACCTTGTAGAATCATCAGTAATTTCAGTAGCTAAAATCTGTCTAGGATCTCTTAGATCCTTAATTACAACATCGTGAGGTGAAAATTCAACAATTTTACCTTCACCTGGATGAGTTATTTGATATAAAGATAGAAGGTTACAGGATAAGGTTGGAACACATAATACATCATTAAATTGATGATTGTCTAGATGAACAGTTCTAGTCCCTACAACACTAAGAGATCTATCATCACCAACATATATATTTTTTGTGTTATAATCATTTAAAGAAGAAAACATGGCTTTGTTTTTTGCCATGTGATAAGAAGCTCCAGAATCAATGAACCACTCATGATAATGAGAAGAAGAAGATACATTTAGCGCATAACAAGATCGAGATGCTTGACAACCACATGCATAAAGTGATATTCCTGAATATGAATTTGAAGTTGAAGAGTGCTCCAAATGGATGTTATCCTTCTTCATTATTGCTTCCAAGGCTTCCATCTTCTTAAAACATTTGGATTCTAAGTGGCCATCTCGATTACAAAAGTGGCAACGTTTATCAGTCTTCTTCCCTTTGTTTATATTTGCCTTATCATTTTGTTGAAATGATTTTTCATTGTGAGACTCAAATTGCTTAAGACCCTTGTTTGGTTTAGGACCATTATTTTTAGGATATTGCTTCTTAGGACTCTTTGAATTTGGTTGCTACTCGACAGCTAAGGCTTTCTTAGAAGAGTTTCCAAGATTAAGAAGACCAAGATATAAGAACTTTTCTTGTTCTTTTATTAAATAATCACAAAAGGCATCAAAAGAGGGGGACTTGTAGTCATGTCCTTGAAAAATAAAGGCTTCTCTAGTAGAATGGAAGGTGGAAAAAAACACAAAGTAGGTTGGCCCCAACTTAGTAAGAATGGAATAGATAAGGCTACCATCTTCTTTCTTAACCTTAACACCTTTCAAGAGAAGTCTAAGGGTCTTGAACTTGGACCAAAAATCCTCAATGGAAGAAAAATTGTGGGGGTCCAATGTAAGCAACTTATTTTCGAGTTGATGGGCGCTAATTTCATTTTTAATTCCAAAAACTTTAGTGAGCTGCTTCATAGCTTCATTAGGAGTATCAAGTTTTGCGATATGGAATCTAAGGTCTGGAGAAATAGACATCCCTATCAACCCACGTGCTTGATCTTGTATATTTTCCCATTTGGATGCCTTATCTTCATCTTAAGTTTTGGTTTCTTGGCCTGGGGCTATTCTGTAAAGACCTTTACTTCTAAGTAAATCCATAATGTAGGACCACCATTAGAAGTAATTGGTGTTGTCAAGAATAACTTGGCATTGACTTTCTATTTTAACAGAAACTAAAGTTGTATATGTTGAAACTAAGTGTTTCATGGAAGATCTCGGAAATTAGACTAATTAAAAAAAAAGGGCTTTGAAAACGGCTTAATTTAATTAGCTCACTTAAAAAAAAAATTTATTATGTGACTCCCTTTTATAAATAAGTTAAAATCACTTTTACAATGGTACTTTATGAGCTACCCACTAAATTGTAACTTAAATAAAAGATAAAGAGACTTTAGAATTATAGGTGACTCACTTTTTATAATGGGTGAGAACACTTTTACATAAAGTAACTTTAAAACATAAGTTACATGTGTTTTTTGAAAAAGTAACTCAACAAAATGAAAGACTTGAACTCAAGACCTCTATTCTCATAAAGTAACTTTGGACCAAGCGAACTAGTTTAAAAAGTTAGTAATTTTTGGAAAAGATGTTGGGTTTTTTTTTTTTTAATCACGGAAGCTTTTGGGTGCATGCTTACTTGACAAAGCTCTTTTTTGCCTACAAAAAAAACCACAAGACTCAACACAAACATTAAAAAAAAACCAAAAAAAACAAAACCTTATGGCTTGAAGTTAGCTTTAGACGGAAACTAAATATTTT
Source organism: Pinus taeda (assembly GCA_000404065.3). Classification (NCBI taxonomy): domain Eukaryota; kingdom Viridiplantae; phylum Streptophyta; class Pinopsida; order Pinales; family Pinaceae; genus Pinus; species Pinus taeda. The sequence goes on from APFE031117491.1 coordinate 66,060, forward strand.
CTTCAATGTTTTTGGTTTTCCGAGATCACACTAAGGCATAGCAGAAAAGAGAATACCCATGAGAAAAATCCTTCCTTTTTGTTTCAGATATTCCTAGATCGCACAGAGTCGCGGGGCAAAGAGCATATGCAGAAATGAAAAGTATAGATCTGGTAATAAAAAACAGAGAGCTAAATAAACCAAAATAAACAAAGAGATGACTAGCTAGAACTGCAAATAAAGATTGAATACCTTCAGATCTTTAAAATGATGTAGCTAGGGATACCAAAAACCTTTTCCCGTGAAACAAAAAGTGTTACTCACTAGAACAGAAGCTCCTAACACAATAGAGCAATCCTCTCGGCCCAAAAGCAGTCAGAAATAGTAGATCTAGGAAACAACAGTCAAATGCAGTTGTACCGGCTTCAGATTTGGATCACCAATAGATGCGGCCCTCAAATAGCTCCGATACCATGTAAGAATTTATAGGGTAAGTTCCTCAGACAGAACACCAAAGGACACCGCTCACAAACAGATCACAGATCAATACACCAATATTCTTGACGTGGTTAAAACCCTGAAAGAGGGAAGCAGTCCATGGCCTAAGCCAACATGGCCACTTCAGGCAATTTATTAATAAAAGAATGAAAATTTACATGAAGTTATCTCATGAACGATTACACTACAAATGACCCTCCATGCTCTTTAAATAGAGATCATGGACCAATCAGGTGTTAATCCACAGAGCAAGTGTTGGTAATACCGAGGAGAGAATGAACTGTCGGATCACTTCATGTCTAGAACATATCATGACTGTCGGATTGTAAGTTACAAAAGTACATAGTAAAGAAACACATTTTACCTAACTCTACACTAGACCAAGTTATACTTAACTATTTCCTATGTGTCGGAATATCGTAACAGTAGATATGGGTTGTTCTATCCCGCAAACAACCCTCAACCCTCTTTCAATTCAATACAACGGCCTCATATTTCCTCCACATGTCTATGGCTGCCTATTCTAAGGACAATCCACCCTTAAACAAACCTTAAATAGTCTTTTTCTTGACTTTTTCCCCTCGGCCCTCTTATTCTACAATTCAATCACCAACAAAACTCCAAAACAGTCTTCTCCTCCACACTGATCTCTCTCCTTTTTCACGCAGCCTAGACAAAATCCTTTATCTCCTTCAACGAGTTGTTCTCATGTGATGTGTTGCTCACTTCAGATGTATGAAATGGTCTCACACTCACCTTGTATTTATAATACATACAAGGGCTCCTCAAAACGTCATCATAGGGCTTGACAACCTATCATAATGCTTATTAACATCAAGTCGACCTTGACCTTGTGCCATCATGTCCACACATAAAGTTCAAAAATTTAGAACTCCATTTCCACAACTTGAAATCGAATGATTTTCATTGCGTTGGAATCGTCTCGACGAGAGCTATCATCTTCATCCATCACATGTTGAAATTTTTCCATGGTTTTGGTCCAAATCATGATGGGTTCAAAACCCCAACCTTGGGTTCCAAGCCCACAAGTGGCCCTTATGGTGCTTTACCCTCCAAACCCTGAGCCCTAGTGCTTGGAGTTCATCCCAAGCTACTCAAAAAACAACAATTTTGTGAATAATGATGAGACCCTATAAGTTTAAAAGGACTAACACATCCAATGGCTAACCTAGAAGTTGGATTTGGAGGTTGGGGAAAATGACCCATCTCTCTTGAAAGGAACTTTTGTGTTAGACTTCAAAGCATTTAAACACTATGAACATGGACTAGGAGGTTGATATTGCAAGGCTCCCAATTCAATCTTTCTTGGACTATTTGAAGGATGATGGGGCAATCCCTTCAACACATACACAAAACGTCATTATCATCAAAGAGGTTTCTAGTAAGCATCTCACATCTAGTGATTTTAATTTAAATGATGAGATGTTGGTTTTACCTAAGACATGACCAACTCTAGTTATGGTAGCCAATACTTACCTTTCTACCAAGAAGCATAAGAAGGTTTTGAAAAATACAAACTTTAAGTCAATTCCAATGAAATTTGAGAAACAAATATAACATCCTCAACTAATTAATATGATATTAGATTCCAAGGATTTGGGGGAAATGCAGAAAAGGGGGAAGGGTCATGTCTTTATTATATTTAAGAGTTGTGGTAAATATAGCTACCCTTTAAAATCCAATAATTTGGGTTGAAATTGAGGGGATGTAGTATGAGGGGTAGGATTTGGAGACACTAAAGAGGGTATTACTCATATTGTAGGTAGAAAGCATTCCATCTAAAATCCCAAAGAGAGATAAACCATTTAATTGTAGTAGAGTAAACAATGCTTGCTTACAATGGCACTTAGATCATCTTCCTTCAATCACATCTTAATGATAATTATATCCTCTAAAATTAGGGTACTAAAAATCAATTGAAATGAGAAGCCCAATACATACTGGAGTTAAAAATATAATTTAATTATTATAAAAAGAGACCATGGGATCGAGAGACTAGGAATTTATTGTTTTGGACTTTGTTGGCCAATCGAGGGGGGTATTATTATTGGTTGGAATTTGAGTTTTTCATTAACTAATTCCTTTGTTGTTTATCAAGTATGTGCATGGAATTCATTATTAAGGATTGGTCCAACCCATTATTTTGATGAATGTGTATGATCTATATGAAGGAATGTCGTATTTTTGACATGATTTATTTTTTTTATACGTGGTAAGGAGTGGAAGTTTGATTTTTGGGTGGCGATTTTACCTCTACTATGAACAAAATGAATGTATTGCTAGTGGGGGAGAAGCCAATGTTGACTGTCTAGCTAATATTTCTTCTTCATTAATTAAAGCTAGCATGTTTGATTAATGTGAAGCCCATCCCCATCAAACTACCTAGAGGAACAAAAATGTGGGGTAGGAGGTTATGTTAAGTCATTTAGATAGATGCCTTGTTTCTAATAAATTATTTTATGGTGTCAATAGGGTAGTATCGTGTAGTTGATGGTGGAATTTCAAATCATAGTCCAATTTTTTTATAACTTCAGCAAGCTCATTTCAAGTTCTATGGTCCCAATAATTTCAACTCAAGTTTCTAATGGATGAAGAATTAAGAGAAATTGTAAAAAGTACTTGGAGGAACTTCAATAGGAACCACAATGCTTCTACCATTGAATAGTTGGTAGTGTCTCTAGTAGTGAAAGGTGAGGTGGTTTCTTGGACTTGGGAAAGATATTGAAATAGAGACAAAATAATAAAGGAAAATTAGATGGTATTGACACATTATTAAATAAGAACTCTTTTGGTACATTTAATAAGCCTAGACTTATTAAAGTTAGATAGCTAGAAGCTAGGAAGAAAATTACTAAATGATTAGGAAGTGAAGTGCAAGTTAAAAAGCTAAGTGACTTAGTTGTAATTGAGCAATGAGAATGCTAAATTCTGTCACTAGTTTTCTAACTATAGGAAAAATACTATTTGGGAACTTCAAAAGGACGATGGAGATGAATTAAGAAGTTTTAAAGTTTAGTAGATATGTGTGTAAAACTCTTTGTCTCTTTCTATAGAGATATTGAGGGTGTAAATATAGTTAAAATTGTTAAATTAGCCTCACTTTTCCCACAATTTGTTTCAAAAATAATATAACCAATAATTCTATGACTAATTTATCTACATGATTTCCTTCCCAAAAGACAAGTTGATATGATTTAATGGTGAACAATTGAACTTTTCCTTGGGTTCTTTGATTTGTTGGGAGATGACTTGTTAAGGGTGACAAATGAGGTTAGGCTAAATGCTAAAGTACATGCCTCCTTCAATACCACATTTATAGCTCTTATAGTACTTTGCTCCTTCAATACCACATTTATAGCTCTTATACCCAAAATTAACAAGCGAAGACATATGATGAATTTCAACCAATACATAACTATTCTATAAGATAAAATCTAGTGTTTTGGCCACGAGACTCAAAAATGTATTGTTTGTTATGATTTCACCCAATCCATTGGTTTTCTTAGGAAGGGTTACACTCAATAAAATCTAAGAATTTACCTACTATAATGATCAAATATAATTCTATCCAAATCTTATGATAGGTTGTGCTAGCTGTATTTTAGATTATTGCAAAACCATGTGAAGTTTTTTATGGCTATTTGTCAGTTAGATTATACATTTTGTTAACTTAGTTACATTTGTAGTTTCTATTAATGGAAAATGTGTCTCTCATTTAACCCTACTAGAGTTTTAAGGCAAGATTTTCTACCTTGACCCTTTTTTTTGTTAGTTGCCAAGGGGCTAAGCACAGAAATTCAAAAGGCCAAAAGATTGAGACTTTTTTAAGCAGTAGAGTTTGAAGAAACAAATGTCTTACATACTTACTATTTGTTAATCATATACTTCTCCTTTCTAATAATAGCTTGGGAGAGGATAGGAAATATCAAGAACTACTCCAAATTTATTTTAAGGCATTTGCAATGGAGGTCAATCATAGTAATTCTACCATTTATTTTAATGACCCATGAGTTGAAAGAGGAACAAGAATTCAAGAATATTTTGCCCTTGATACAACTAGATTTACAAGATGGACTAACATTTTCAGAATTTAATTTAAGAACAAACTATTATGGTAAGTGATATTGGAGCTAGTTGATTGGTAAGATAGAAAAGAGCATTCATTTATTGTTTAATGTGTAGCTTTTCAATAGTGGAAGATTAACATTGATAAATATTTTTCTTAGAGAAATATGAGTCCATTGTCATTCATTAGCTCATATACTAAAACGAAATAACAAAGTGACTATATTGAACTACACTTGACCAATTGGAAATCATTAGTGGGGCCCAAAGGAGAGGGACACTTGGTGCTAAAATAAAGACCTAACTTCTAAAATCCTTTGGAATAAGATTTCAAAATAAAGTCCTTGGGAAATTATGCTTATCTAAAGTACATAAACATCCTCCTATTTATATTTGGGGAATCTAGTTAGCATGCATTTATGCTAGGATTGAGGGATACACATGTATACATTTCAAGTTTTTACTCAAACCAATGCTCTATTATAATTGACAACAAAATTTCATGGATTTCAATAGGTTGGGAACTTATGGTTAACAAGGCCTATTCTTGAAGCTTCTTTGACCAAGCTTGTCAAGGGCTTCTTTGATGGAGCTTGAAAAGTAAAATAACAATAGAAGAGTATTATAGATGTATTATACTTCTATTGCAATATTAGCGATGTTTCTGAACTTTTAGCCAAACTTTAAATAAAAATAGTCAAAAACATTATATTTCCAAAAAGTCAAGAATAAAAATATTTACAATATTATACATTATGGTTTACTTTACTTGATAAACTTAACCTAAAATTAATATTTAATTAATCAAAAAATTGTTTCATTATGATTGACTTCACTTAATCAACTTACTATTAATATTTAATAAAGCGAAAGTTAATTTTCATGTACACTTCCATTCAGCAAAACCATTTTTAAAGAATGGGAGTATCATGACCTTCTATTTAACTTGCACCTGATTTTGGCTACCAAATAAATTAGATTACATATAACCATAATCTCCACCTCTATGCATTACTAGATTTTGTTTTGAGTACATCCACTTTATAAGTAGAAGGTTGTCTAAATGATGTCGAAGGTACAAGAGAGGATTTTGGTTTAGGGATTATAGCCATGAACATAGCATGCATTTGGATCATCATGTCGCATCGTCACATTGAGTTCTATGACTGCGATGAATTATAATTGACTCTTTGTTTTATTCACTAGTTCGCACAGGGTATGATAATCTCCTAGACCACTCATGGAAGTTTTGGAAAATGGATCCTACCATCTGTTCTTCAACAAATGGCTCCAAGAGGCAACTAGAAGTGCAAGGTTGCTACAATCTTAGTCTTGGACTTAGTAAGATGCAGAAGCTATAGCAAAGGTGATCCAAACTTAAACAGGAACGCAACAAATTACAGAGATAACCATAACACAAAGATGCAGCGGAAATAATACTTCATTTCATTAATGGAAAATACTAAAATATGCTTACAACCAGAAATGGAAATAAACCAGCTAGGGCGATGGCAGCTTATCTCTGAGAAGAGATGTGTGACTACATGCCTCTGAAATATGTTACAATGAGGCTCGAAGGCCTATTTATTGTTGAGAAACAATGGAAAACCCTTCACATTACAAAACCTAACCCTAGAAGATGAAACGCCAAATTGTGGGCCCCGTTTTTGGGTAAGTTGGTACATCAACTTCCTGGGGTCGCGAATTGGTCATACTATCTCCGTTTGATGCGCATGATAGCCCATTAGAAAGATCTCTCCGAGGACTACAACGAAAAAGACGATTTTTATTGGTGGTATATTTCCCAAAAAACGTCGTTTAGGGCCTCAAAATGGCTCCGGAAGTTTAGGACCCAAAAAACTGCTAAAAATAGTAAACTGTGCTATAATTAAGGAAACTGAAAAAACTCAAAAGAACACTAGAGGAGATCCAAGTGGAATTAGCGGGTGGCCACCAATATCCACCTGGATCATTCCTCCCCCCTTAGGAAGCAATGGTCCCCATTGCATTGAGTTCCTCCATGAGATGAGGGAACTTCTGCTGCACTTGGTCTCCGGTGAGCCACTTGTCCTGGTGAAGGAGTTGTCCTGCTTTGACAACTCAATACAGTTGGATATTCTGCTGGCAAGTGTGCTTGATCTGTGTGTCCATGATCCGATCAGTTGCAGCTTGTTCCATGCGAGCTGGATTTAACTCAGTGGGTGTGAGTTGTTCTGCAATGTCGAACGTGTCTAGTAATGGCGGAAAGTATGGCCGAAGGCGGTCGACATTAAACACCGGGTGCAGGACAAGGAATGGGGGAATGCTGAGCTCAAATGCATTGTCTCCCATAGCCTTGGTAATGGTGTAAGGGCCATATCAGAGTGGTCTGAGTTTCCGATAGGCTCCGGTAAGGCGTTCCTTTTGTAAATGCAACCAGACTTTGTCACCCACCTGAAACTTGTCTGGCACCTGATGTTGATCATGTCGTTGCTTGTACTTAGCATTAGATTTCTCCAGAATGTCATGGACATGCTGGCAAATATGTTGGATGTGCTCAATGAAGTTGTTTGCCTTATCTGTTTCGGACTGGACATGAGAAGAATCTACATGAGTAGCTGCAAATGGCATGGCCACATCGATGGGACATAGTGGCTGGAATCCCAAGCCCACCTGAAAAGGGCTGTGGCCAATCGAGCTGTGGAGAGCCCGGTTGTAGCTGTGCTGAACATAGGGGAGGCTCTCATCCCATGTGTGTGGATGCTTTGAGTTGTACACGTGCAGAATGTGTATAATCATCCTGTTGAAAACCTCTATATGGCCATCAGTTTGAGGATGGAATGTTGTGGACTTAGTGAGTTTGGTGTCTAGCATCGACCAGAGACTGGACCAAAATGTACCGAGGAACCTGCTATCTCGATCTGAGATGATAGACTGTGGGATCCCAAAGTGTACCCACACTCGTTTAAAGAAGAGTTTAGCAGTGGCTTCTGCTGTGATATTCTTCTTGCAAGCCGCCATAATGGCCATCTTTGAGAACCTGTCGACGACCACAAAAACATAGCCATTTCCATGCTTAGTGGAAGGAAGGCCTGACATGTAATCCATGGAGATGGATTCCCAAGGCTGATTAGGGGTAGGTAGCGGGGTATAGAGGCCTTGTTGCTTGATGGTCGGTTTGGCAATGGCATAGGAGGTACATGACCTGATATACTTCCCAACATCCTGTCGAAGATTCGGCCAATAGAAATACTTTTGCAGTACTGCCACCATTTTTCCGACCCCAAAATGCCCAACAGCCCGACTGTAGTGTGATTCCCAAATCATCTTGGCACGCTCGCTTGAAGGAACACAAAGGTGACCCAGGTGGCATAACAGGTCATCCTGGAGGTGAAAATCTGGAACATGCTGACCCTCCAAGAGGTTTTGGTATGTGTGGTCGAATTCCAAGTCGCTTTTGTAGAGCAGTGGCCAATCAGAAGTCTCGTGCCCACAAGAGTTGAGCACAGTGGTTAACGCCATGATCGGTGGTCGACTGAGGCAATCTGCAACAATATTAGTGTTGCCCTTCTTATACTTGATATTCAAATGGAACTGTTGTAGGTATGTGGACCACATCTGATGGCGATCATTCTGCAATTTCCCTTGGGTCTGTATGAACTGCAGGGGTCGATGGTCTGTGTGAATGACCGTTTCCTTCCCCAAAATGTAATGCTTCCATTGTCGGCAGGCCTGCACAATGGAATACATCTCTTTATTATAAGTGGGATACTTCCAGACTGTGTTTGAAAGTGTTTCACTGTGATATGCCATTGGATGCCCGTGTTGATTAAGGACTTCCCCAATAGCATAGTTAGAGGCATCTGCCTCAACCTCAAATGGTTGTTGTAAATCTGGTAACGCGAGCACTGATGTTGTGTAGAGGCGATCTTTCAACTCTATGAATGCCTTCTGTTGAGATTCAGACCAAAAGAATTTGGCCTTCGCTCCTCCCTTGGTGACTTGACTCAAAGGCCAAGTGATATGAGAAAGCCCCAACATGAACCTGCGGTAGAAGTTGGCAAGACCTAGAAAGCTGCAGAGCTCTGTCAGAGTGGTTGGAGATGGCCAATCCTGAATGACTTGGATCTTCGCTAGATCCACATGCACCCCCTGTTCATCAATAATGTATCCCAGATACTGAACCTGGGTCATGCCAAAAGTGTATTTCTCCAAATTGGCAGATAGCTTGTGTTGCCGCAATGTTTGGAGAACCTGTCGGATGTGGTGGAGGTGCTCTTCCCAACTCTGGCTGAAGATCAGAATGTCAT
>APFE031117491.1:78317-91464 GCA_000404065.3 Pinus taeda
GGCCGTCGGGATTTGCGAGGCTGGTCTTGCAAAGGTTCAACCAGATCAAGCCCTAACTCCTTATATCCCGACCTCGTTGGGGACATGCAAAGAAAAACAGAGAAAAAAGCAGACCGCTCTGATACCACTGATCCAGAATTAAACAGGAACACAACAAATTACAGAGATAACCATAACACAAAGATGCAGCGGAAATAATACTTCATTTCATTAATGGAAAATACTGAAATATGCTTACAACCAGAAATGGAAATAAACCAGCTAGGGCGATGGCAGCTTATCTCTGAGAAGAGATGTGTGACTACATGCCTTTGAATTGTGTTACAATGAGGCTCGAAGGCCTATTTATTGTTGAGAAACAATGGAAAACCCTTCACATTCCAAAACCTGACCCTAGAAGATGAAATGCCAAATTGTGGGTCCCGTTTTTGGGTAAAGTTGGTACTTCAACTTCCCGGGGTCGCGAATTGGTCGTACTATCTCCGTTTGATGCGCATGATAGCCCGTTGGAAAGATCTCTCCGAGGACTACAACGGAAAATATGATTTTTAAATAGAAAAATTGTTGGTTGTAGATTTCCCAAAAAATGTCGTTTAGGGCCTCAAAACGGCTCCGGAAGTTTAGGACCCGAAAAACTACTAAAAATAGTAAATTGTGCTATAATTAAGGAAACTAAAAAAACTAAAAGAAGCACTAGAGGGGATCCAAGTGGAATTAGCGGGTGGCCACCAATATCCACCTGGATCAAAAGGCTTATAGAGATTCATTGCTTCCTAATATTCATCTAGTTCAAGAGGCAAAAGATGACACAAAATTTTATAGGGCCTACATAGAGGATGCAATGGTAGATCTAGTCATTGTCATTTTCATCCCTAATTAAGGCTTCATTGATGCCCACATAACTTTTCCTTCAAATGTGACACAATTTTTCTTGCACATGTGACATACTTCTCTGATGCAATTAAGGAATAAGGCTTAACTAAAGTACATCTAGGCTAATGTACATACAAAATTCAAGCTCCATCTTGAGAAATTTGGCCTCCCACTCCCTTAGACATTAGATCTCCATTTAAAATGAGGATTTTTCACACTTAACCTAATTATTCATAGAGCTTGAAATTTTCTTATAAAGCTTGAATTTTTTCTATAAATGAGAACCAAAAAATTTGAACAAAGGAAAACAATTTCAAGCGTATATTAGTGTAAGATTAAAGACGAATTATGTTTCTATTTCTTTCTCAAGAAAGAAAATCAGTTGCACCCTGGAAGATTGGATCGAGAATCCTCATAAGAGTCATCTAAATATGTAAGTTGTGTGGAAGGTTGTGATTGAGTGTTTCACAGTCATTGATCGAGGTTTGGCATGGAAGGTTGGGATGGGGATTAGGTCAAGGTTGGCTAGGACCCATGGTCTGGATGTGTGGCCCATTTTCAATTTCATCCTGAGCTTATAGCTTTCCTGACAACTCAAGAAAGAAGAACTTTAAACGATATTGCTAACCTAGACACTTCTACCATCTAAGCTCAAGGGTGGATGAATTCCCAAGATCTTAATCCGTCGTTTGTTTTTCATCATCACTGGTCTATCTATATCAATGCACTCATTAGATCTCATGTTAGGACCCATGATCGAGAGGATGAATTGCAATGGATCCACTCACCGCATGGAGTTTATACTCCAAAGGAAGGTTGTATTTACATTTATGCAGACTAGGCTCCTGAGTAGCCTTCTTGGTGGTGGAAGCCTTTATGGAAGCTGAAGCACCTAACAAAGGCCAGATTATTTCAATAGTGCCTTCTTGCAAACATAATTCCTATGGGTGACAATCTTCAAAATCATTGCTTTGTTTGTCCAAGTTGGTGTCCCTTCTGCAAAAATGTTGAGGAATCAGTAGATCACCTATTTCTTCAGTATCATATATCCTCCCAGGTATGGAGGGTTGTTTGTGAGATGATGGATCTATGCCATGGTGAATCATTAGGGATGCTTGGTTCACCTCGTGGCACAAGGTTAATCCCCACAAACTGTGAAACCTCCCCGCGATCATTAGTTGGGGCCTATGGCTTGGTCGAAACAATATTATATTTCAAGATAAGTTGTTGTATTGTGATAGGTTGACGGGTCAGATTATTTCCATATATGATCTCATCCTAGATGATCCTATCATCAACATATCTCTGCAGTTTCATGAGGAATGGGTGGACAAATCAAACCCATGGGCCTATTTTGATGGGTCCTTGCAAGCTGAAAATCAAAGTGGAGGAGGAGCCATTCTGTATCTAAATGAGCATCAATTCTTTAAGGTCAAAAGTGGTTTAGGGTAGGGATCAAATAACTATGCAAAACTTTTTAATCTAAAACTTATTCTCATCTTTGCTCTAGAAAAAGGATGTTGGTAGCTGCAAGTTTTTGGGGATTGCAGGGTAGTCATAAATTGGTTCAATGAAATTTCAGTATGTCACATGCACACACTAAAGCCCATTCTTGAGGAGGTTTTAAGAAAATTAAAGTACTTTTTTATCACATTATTTGTAATCACATTTACAGGGAACAAAATGTTATATCCAATGAGCTTTCGAAGGCGAGCGTGCAACAAGCTTGGGGGTCTTGGAAGATCTCAGAGCAGGTCGGCATAGATCATTTCGAGTACTACCATAGACCCTTTTCTGAGGGGTTACAGGATGCAGCTATCTCGGATTGGTTCTACCAGTTTTTTAATATCACGATGTTTACTTTTTATTACAGTTTGTACATGATTTTTCTAGATTAACATATGCAGATATGTAATCGATGCATTTTGGTTATCATAGACTCTGATGCTCTTTAAGTAACCTGACATATGGACAATATATTTTTGATGATATGGAAGTATGTCGGTTTTTGTCACAACAAATCCTCTTTTTTGTTTACAACATGTAATTTTCACTATCTTTGACCAAAATTACACTTTTTCCTTGAGAAAAAAGAAAAATAAAAATACCTTGCGTTCATTCAAAATAAAAGTAAGTATTTTTACTATATTCTTTAGAACACATAACAAAATTTACATCTCTTTCAAACCCTATCATTTAGAATATATAGAAAAACATGCTCTACTTACTAATCTTTATCCAATTCTAGGTAACTTTCCTTTCCTACCATCATACAAAAAAAAAATACATAACATTACTCTATTGTATTTCCAAAAAATTCTAAAGTAAATAAAAAAGAAAAAAAAACATCCACAGGAGCCTTAGACAACTAGCTGCAAAATAAATAAAAATAGCATTACATAGCTTAATATTACCCGGGTGATGAGCAATATTTTTATCAAAATATGTGTATGTGATTTGACCTAACTCTATAGAGCATCTTTCTTTTGACAATTTGTCTGCCTCATTATTTTTCTCTCTGAAAATATGGGGGTCTAGTCATGTTCATCCAGTTAGCAAGTTCAAGATTTTCCAACTTATTTATAAAATTAGCCCGCTCCACAATCACTTTGGAGTCTTCAAAAACTTCAATCTCCTCTATTGCAAGTAGAAAAACAAAAGCTAACATAAAACTATATATGTTGTATAATTATAAGTAGAGCTTGGATATTTATAATAAAATGGGAGAAGCCCAACATTAAAAAAAAGTAGTTAGCAATAATCAAACAGAACACATTTAAATACAGAAGTGAAAGAGAACTACTTGCAGAAGTACAAAGATGGCAAACACTGACAACTACTAGAAAAAATTGGCCTTGTTCAGGAATCAAAAGAAAGCCTCGAATATAAACAAACACCATCACCCAATAAAAGAGCAACAAAAGCCACAAATATGAAGAAAATTCTAAAGAAGGCCAAATAACATCAAGTTACAATGCCATAAAAAATCCACAAATCCACACAAGAACTCCAAACACATTTGATGTTCAAGGCCACCCGTGTTCTAATTTTGCAAGGCCAGTCTTCTTTGGATACTGTCATTCCCTCATGAAATTTTATCAAACTGCAAGGATGAATCTTTTCGGACCCAGTTTTCCATTTATCTATTATGTAAGAATGAAATCCTATGAAAACTATCTATAATACACTTAGAAAAGGAAAAAATTCACATTTATGTCAGAGAATCAAGACACTTTTGACCACATAAATAATATATTATATGGAAAAATTAAGAATAAATTATGAATGTAACAAATAAGAAATATGGAAAATAAATTATCAATGTAACAAATAACAAAATAGTTCCGCCGGTTGAATTTCAAAGCTAAAAATTGTGTTTCTATATACATTTTTAACATCAAATTTTCAAAACGGAAAATGGTAACATTACAAAAATGTTTCAGAGAATGGTATACATGCTCTATGTTCATGTTTATTGGTATTCAACAAAGTCATTGAACCGATATATACTATCCATGAATGACAGTAATTTCTATCCTCTCGAATTTTGACATATTATTATTATTTCCATCTTCTCTAAACAAGTATTCACAAATCCATTTTTTAATTAGAATTTTCAATTCTAAATAATAAAAAGCAGTAGTTTATCCTTTTGTGTTATGTGTAAATAATGTCTGAAATCAAATATACTCCCAAACTATGTAAATAATGTTTGAATGGTAAGATTCACTGAGTGCATCACATCTTGACACTAAGTCTTAAACAAAAATATAGCTATTATCTTTCTAAACAAAACAATAACTAGTATTTTTATCATCTCTCACTTCAACATATTGCTATTATATCTTCTCCGTTGGTACATATAGTCTTTCCTCCTTCCATTCTTTTACAAGAAATTCAATCAATACCTGTGACATAACACACTAACTTATGGTTGACAAGGACTATTCATGAGGCTTCTTTGATCAAGCTTGTCAAGGGCTTCTTTGATGGAGCTTGGCAAGGAAAAGAAAAACGAAAAAGTATTGGAGATGTATTAAACTTCTATTGAAATATTAGTGATATTTCTGAATTTTTATCCAAATTTCAAATAAAAATAGTCAAAAAATTATATTTCCAAAAAATCAAGAATAAAATATTTACAATATTGTACATTATGATTTACTTTACTTGATAAACTTAACCTAGAATTAATATTTAATTAATCAAAAAATTGTTTACTTGATTAACTTACTATTAATATTTGATTAGATGAAAGTTAATTTTCAAGTACGTTTCCACTTAACAAAACCATTTTTAAAGAATGGGAGTATCATGTGCTTCTATAACTTGTACCTGATTTTGAATGCCAACAAAATTAGATCACATATAACCATAATCTCCACCTTTATGCATTACTAGATTTTGTTTTGAGTGCATCAACTTTGGAAGTGGAAGGTTGTCTAAATGATGTCGAATGTACAAGAGAGGATTTTTTTAGGGATTATAGCCATGAACATAGCATGCATTTGGACCATCATGGCGCATAGTCACATTGAGTTCTATGACTGTCAAGAATTATAATTGAATCTTTGTTTTATTCACTAGTTCCCACACGATAGGATAATCTCCTAGACAACTCTTTTAGTTTTTGAAAATGGATCCTACCATTAGTTCTTCAACAAATGGCTCCAAGAGGCAACTAGAAGTTCAAGGTTGCTACAAGCTTAGTCTTGGACTTAGCAAGATGCAAAAGTTATAGCAAAGGCTGATAGAGATTCCTTGCTTCCTAATATTCATCTAGTCCAAGAGGAAAAAGATGACACAAAAATTTATAAGGCCTACACAAAGGATGCAATGGTAGATTTATTCGTTGTTAGTTTCATCCCTAATTTAGGCTTCATTGATACCCACATGACTTTTCCTTCAAATGTGACACAATTTTGCTTGCACATGTGATATGCTTCTCCAATGCAATTAAGAAGTAAGGCCTAACTAAAGTACCTCTAGGCTAATGTACATGCAAACTTCAAGCTCTGTCTTGAGAAATTTGGCCTCCCACTCCCTTAGACATTAGATCTCCATTTCAAATGAGGAATTTTCATATCTTCATAGAGCTTGCAATTTTCTTATAAAGCTTGAATTTTTTCTATAAATGAGAACCAAAAAATTTGAACAAAGGAAAAAATTGCAAACTTATGTTAGTGTAAGATTAAAGATGAATTATGTTTCTATTACTTTTTAAAGAAACAAAAAACAGCTTCTCCCTGGAAGATTGGATTACGAATCCTCATTAGAGTTATCTAAATGTGTCAGTGGTGTAGAAGGTTGTGATTGAGTGTTTTGCAGTCGTTGATCGAGGTTTGGCATAGAATGTTGGGATGGGGGATTGAGTCAGGGTTGGCCAGGGCCCATGATTTAGTTGTGTGGCCCATTTTCAATTACGTCCTGAGCTTATAGTTTTCCTGGCAGCCAAGGAAAGAAGAACTTTAAACCATGTTGCTAACCCTAACATTTCTACCATCTAGGCTCATGGGTGGATGAATTCCCAAGATCTTAATAGGTTGGTTGTTTGGCATCATCAATGGTCAATCTATATCAATGCACACATTATATCTCATGTCAAATGTTTCAGATAATGATATACATGCTCTATGTTCATTCAGCAGTCAATTCAGCAGTCATTGAACCTTCAGCAGTCATTGAACGATATATACTGACAATGATTGGTAATAATATCACTGAGTAACAATAATTTCTATCATTTCAGATTTTAACACATTATTATTGTTTCTATCTTTTCTAAACAAGTATTCACACTTCATTTTTTAGCATTTTCAATTCTAAATAATAAAAAGTAATAATTTCTCTTTATGTGTAAATAATATATGAAATCAAATATACTCCCAAACTGTGTAAATAGTATAAGATTCACTGAGTGCAGCACAACTTGACACTAAGTTTTAAACAAAAATATAACTATTATTGCTATTATATCTTTTCCGTTGGTACATAGAGGCTTTCCTCTTTCCATTCCTTTACCAGAAATTCAATCATTACCTGTGACAGAACAAGCTAACTATGTCATTGCATGCTTTCGAACTCCTCTGAATCCTTTTCAAACTCCTTTGAATTGCATGCTTTCGAAAGAAAATAAAATGATAGACTTACAGGAAGAGGGATGCGTTGAGAAAATAGCTTTTTCCGGAGGTCTATTTCCAACCCATTGCTGCCTCATTTCAGTCCACAAAATAAAGGCTGCAATACGAACATAAATTTCAGAGGCTAAAACCCAAAAAAAAAGATTCATTCTAGTTTTATATTTAGTTTGACCTGGTAATCCTTTTACTTAGTTGAGATGGTCCTACAATATTTCCATGACTTAGTTGAGATGGTCCTACAATATTTCCATTTAAATAATGATGAATAAAAAGGAACAGGTGACATATTTACCATGGTTGACAAACTCAGTGTTTTCTGTGTTGGCATTCACTGCCACAGAATCAACATTTTGGCTCGATCCACTTTTGTTGGACTGTACTGTATCGTTGTCATGGGAGAAGGTAAGTTCCTTCTTGCTTCGTGCCTGAATTTTCAGCTTCTTCGAGCTCCTATCCATCGTAATGACCGGAGATGGTTTTGCACAGAGCACCACTGCTCTGTTACACACAAGGTTTTATGAATTAGCATCAATAACCAGCACTGAACATTGGTTGCAGCATGCTAATCCAATGCTCTAAATTAGTGTTATTAGTGTCACTGGTTTGAAGTCATGAATTTGGTGATGACAGGAAGAACAGGAAATACAACTAGAATGCCTGCAAGATTATGTATATTTCTAGGTATGGAAAGAACAGTTGTAGTGATGGAAGCCTAATGCTGGTAGGTCATAACAGCTGTTTATTTATTTTTTTTATTTTTTTTAAATCAGTAACCTATATTCCAATAGAAGTGTTTTTTTTTTGGGGTCGGTGGGGAACAAAAATGTTTACACTAGCTAGTTCGTGCAGGTTCCAGAGAGACCATGCTGAGCCATGAGAAAGGGTCAACTTTTTGGGTGAGATAGTTCTTGCAGGTGTCAAGAGAGACTGTGCAGGTTCCAGAGAGACCATGCTGAGCCATGAGAAAGGGTCAACTTTTTGGGTGAGATAGTTCTTGCAGGTGTCAAGAGAGACTATGCTTAGCCATGAGAAAGGGTTAACTTTTTGGGTGAGAGGGGAACAAAAATGTTTACACCAGCTAGTTCTTGCAGGTGTCCAGAGAGACCATGCTCAGCCATCAAAAAGGGTAAACTTTTTGTGTGGCAGGGTGAAACAGAAATGTTTACACCAGCTAGTTCGAGCAGGTTGCAGAGATAAAGGGTCAATTTCTTGGGTGTGAGGGTGAAACAAAAATGTTTACACCAACTAGTTCTGGCTAGTATTTAGAGATAAATTGTAGTGTTATTTTTAGTGATAAATTATGTATAAGAGTTTGAAATATTTAAAATATAAAAATAAAGATTTTTAAAATTAGATTTAATAGAAAAATGAAATATATAATAATAATATATAATATAATATTTAAAATAAAATAAAAAATTTTTTAATTAAAGATAAATACAAAAATCAAATCAAATCAAATAACTTTCACCAAAGAAAAATCTATCATAAGATTTGAGATATTAATGAAAATAAATAATATAAATTAAAAATATTATTAAAGATAATAGGAATTTGAGGTTGGGGAATTGGTTATAAATCAAGAACCATAGGACTTTAAGATAAATTAGAAGAGAAAAGAAAGGAAAAGTGAAAAAAATGGGAAGAGAGGAGAACTAAGGAAGGGATATTGATGAGTAATGAGAAAAATCAGAAGTGAATCAATAAAACAAATATTGAGAGGGATATTTTATCTTGATGGATGAATAATAGGTTTTCAAGAATGGCTTAAGTTTATAGTCACTTTCATGATTTTTTTTTTTTAATTTCGAGATTATGAATGATAAGAATGGAGTAAAGCAGATATTGAAGGGGTTTGTTTTGGGACTCATGAATAATAGGTTTTGAGAAATGGGCAAGTTTATAGTCACTTTTTATGATTGAAATTTCTATTTCAAAATGTAAGAGTACTAGAATTTAGAAGCCAATATTTTGGTTTAGTTTGATCAAAGAAGATGAAGTTATGAGTTGTAAGAGTGTTTGTAATAACTAATAACAAATATCAAATGTCAGGTTGTGAAAACCTACATTTTCAAATGATATAAACTTGTATGAGTCAACAATCTGTAAGATACACTAATTTACATGTTATATCACTCCTGTAAAAAAAAAGTTAAGTTTAGAATTTAAAAGAAATTTGACGTGTACACATTTCAAGAAAAACACGAAGATGATAAAAAGAGAGCCAAAATTTGAAATCTCACATAGAAACAGGAAGTACTTATTTTGGCAAGTTGCTATCGTAAATCTTAAAATCTTAAACAACAAGGGCAAACTTTAATGAATAATAGGTTTTCAGGAATGGCTTAAGTTTAAGGTCACTTTCATGAATTTTTTTTTTTAATTTCAAGGGCATGTAATAAGAATGGAGTAAAGAAAATATTGAAGGGGTTTGTTGTGAGACTCATGAATAATAGGTTTTGAGGAATGGGTAAGTTTATAGTCACCTTCATGACTGAAATTTCTATTTCGAAGTGTAAGAGAGTACTAGGATTTAGAAGCTAATATTTTGGTTTAGTTTGATCAAAGAAGATGAAGTTGTGAGTTGTAAGGATGTTTTGTAATAACACATATCAAATCTCAGGGTTGTGAAAACCTACATTTTCAAATTATATAAACTTGTCTGAGTCAACAATTTGTAAGATATAATAATTTACATGATATATCACTGCTGTAAAAAAAATTAAGTCTAGAATTTAAAAGAAATTTGAAGTGTGCACATTTTAAGAAAAACACAGAGGATAAAAAAAGATCCAAAATTTGAAATCTCACAAAGAAACAGGAAGTACTTACTGCCACAGTTGCTATCTCAAATCTGAAAATCGCACAAACTTCTTACTCTGGCAGTTGCTATCTCAAATCTGAAAATCGCACAAACTTCTTTCTGTAGAGGTAGTCTCTCTATGAATTCATGTGGGAACCCGTAACACAAAAAGAGGCTAGTTCTCCTTTATACATAATAGTATAGCTAATTTAAGGAATTTTTCATCATCGAGCAAGGTTTAATTTCCACTAGGTTTAACCTAAAATTAGGGACAATTTGAGGTGGTGCTTGAACATGTGGTTGAACCCAAAGGGGTCATATTAATGATCTTGTGATCAATGCACACATTAGTGGGTCAAAACCCACCCATATCCTTCAATTTCTACAAGTCCGTGGAATGTATAACATTAAATGATTTTTGTCCCCTGTTCACACATAAATGGATCACAACTATTATTATAGATGATTGTTTTTAAATTAATTTTTAAAATAAATTTCGTAATTTTTTTTAATATGTTTCCTGATTTATGGATAATAAATGAATAAACTGTCTACTGTAATTATAAAATTTGTTTTTTAAAAAAAAAATAAAATTAATTATAACTTTAATTTTAAAGAAAATAAAAGATAATATATAATATATATATTATATAATTATATAATATATATATATATTAATTAAAAGGAAAAAAAATCATCATAAATGAAATAACAAATCCTGGAATAACAAAAAAAAAGAACAAATCCAAAGTAATGAGTAATGAGATAAATTTTATAATTTTTGGTGTTTGTATGTGAGATGTAATATTAAGGTATATGATAGTTCCAACGTTTGACTAAGGTTTTTAAAATCAAGTTGCCTTTAGTGAGATTTGAGATTTTTTGGAAGTTTTTTGGTGGATTTTTTCCGTCTAATTTCTCTAAAATCTGGCCAAACTTACCCCTACATAATCGAAGTGCCCTAAGGATTTTTCAAGGTGTTGAATCCATACATATAGTAAAAAAACCCACACAAATCAAGATTTCATCTCAAATTTTCCGGCACCGCCCCAGGGGTTTTTCAAGGCGCTGAATCCATATATACATTAAAAAAACTCATTTTAAATAACGCAAATCAAGATTACAGTAAAAAAAACTAGTTTAAATAACACAAATCGAGATTTCACCTCAATTTTTTAATGTGTTATAAATATTTTGATTTTGTCAAAATAAAATAAAAATAAGTTTATTTAATTTTATATTATTATTATTATTTGTTGGGTAGTTAAGGTAAATATGATTTGGTCAAGTTACCAGTATGTTTTCAATTCCAAGTTTATGAGGATCCATGGTATTGACCTATGGTATTCATGTAGAATATCTCTTATTTATGATTTGGTCAAGTTACCAGTATGTTTTCAATTCGAGGTTTATGAGGATCCATGGTATTGACCTATGGTATTCATGTAGAATATATCTTATTTAAATGGTCAAATTAAACCATCCTAGATCCATTTTAACTCTGGATCTACCAAGAGCTGTGAGGGATCAAATCTCTTTCGGATCTCAAGAAATTTGATCCCTCTTGGCACTTGTAGATCTGGAATTAAGATAGATCTAGATTAATAATAATTTTAATATACTTTTATGTGTATGTTTAAATTATACGTATATTTTTTAATAATTAACTTTTATACATCTATTTTTTAATAATTAACTTTTATAAAAATGTTTTAATGATGTTAATTTGTTTAAATTAATATTTTTAAGATTTGAAGTGTAATAATAAATATTTTATATATCTTTTTAATTTAAAGACTTTTTCAATTATTTTTAATTAAAATAATAAGTATTTTTAAAGTTTTTGAAAATACTAATTAACATAAATTTTCATAGAATAGAAAGTTTTTATTTTTTTTTTAATTTAGACTATAAGAAATACATTAAATTTAAAAATAAACCATATGAAACTTTGAAACTTTTTAAGCTATATAATTTTATATTAAATTTCAAAAGAGATTTACAGTAAAATAGAATAAATTAAACATGTTTAAATATTCTCATAAATATAACACAATGTACTTATGCAATACTTTATTTAACTCAAAAAAATGTTTTCTAAATATTATTTTTTCTTTCAACTACTAACTATAATGTCAAAAAGCAACCTCGACTTAATAAGACTATAATGTTAAAGGCACATCAACTTTGAAGAGATAATATTGGATCCATACATCAACTTTGAATGGATAATATTCGATCCATACGAAGGAATAAGGGAGATGATTTTACACAAATATCACCAAAAAAAACCACATGATTAAAAAAACATATATTTATTATAGACCCATATTATGTACAAATTAGTTTTTCTAATGACTTTGTGCATGTGGATTTTGGAAGAGGGAAAATATGTGAATATAGATAGACGAAGAATCTTTAAATATCTTTAAAATTATATTTTATTTTTTAATAAGCATATATTTAATTAATTGAAAGATGGGGTATTAGAAAATTGTCTAAATCTTTCAGTTTTATACCCATATATATATTAAAAACAAGAATTGGCAGGTTTATATATACATGTATGTGGCGGAAGATGTCTTAGATTAAATAATAAAATTACTTTTAAGCAATTTTTTGTTAGTTAACATTACAGCAATGAAAATTGGTTTAAAAGGATTTTAATATGCATTTCTATCAATAATTATCTTGTTTCTATTTAGAAGTGCATAGTCATGTCATTTGTGGCAAGAAAGTTTGTGCATTTAGATGTTTCAAATGCCCTACCCCTTGACATAGTAGTTCAATCTTTTTTTGGTAAAATAATTGTCATGATCCTTAACCATTAACTTAAATCATAAACAATATATCAAAAACCACAAAAAAATTGTCAAAATTTCCAAATGCTTTATTTATTTAAATAACATTAAAGTATGGAAACATCATACAATGATCTTTGTATGAATGGAATTTATCCTTATTGACTTGCTGTCTAAAATAAAGTAACCTCTCAATAAGTTAATTTCTCAAATGCAAAATACTCCAATACATAAAAAATAATAATCCTTAAGAAATAACAAGTTCTAAATTAAAATATGATAAAATTATGAACAATTTCAATATTCAACAAAGATTATAGGCAATTTCAATGTTCGATAAGAAACAACTAAAAAATAATTAATTATAATCTAAATATTAAAATTTGAACCAGAAAATTAATTAATAATAATATTTATATAACGGTTAATCATTTCTGGCAGCTTCCTTCATAAAAATAAAATACACATCAACCTAAATGTCTTGTTGCAACATTCACCTTTTCAACATGATAAGACAAGCCTAATTGGTA